>JAJAGP010003451.1:0-73616 GCA_025084515.1 Ancistrus triradiatus
AATGCTCCATTGTAAAAAGCGCTATATAAATAAATCTGACTTGACTTGACTTGATAACCAAGTATAATATTTGTGTCTCATTTGTTTAACTGGGTTCTCTTTATCTACTTTTAGGACTTGTGTGAAAATCCGATGATGTTTTAGGTCATATTTATGCAGAGAAATAGAAAATTCTTCTAAAGGGTTCACAAACCTTCAAGCACCACTGTATTCCAGGTTCCTACTAGTAGTAGTTTGTTGTAACACATATTTACATTTACTTATCCAGAGCGACTTACAATTGATACAGTCTTACAATCCAAGCAGTTGTAGGTAAAGGGCCTTGCTCAAGGACCCAACAGTGGCAGCTTGGTAGAGGTGGGATTTGAACCCTGGACCTTCTGGTCCATAGTCCGGTACCTTACCCGCTATGCTACCACATGGTCAGAAAAGTCATTTCAAAGGGCTCTGGGTTAAAGCTGTAGAAGGGCACCAGTAAGGAGAACCCTACAAAAAGATCTCAAAGACTTTAATTTTCTCTTAGAATACCAATTAAAGCAGTATTAACAAGTGGAAAGTATATGGCACCATCAACACCTTTGCCAGGAGGCTATTGATCAGAGACGCTACCAAGAGACCCCAATGGCAACTTTAAAGGGCTTTATGGTTGAGATTGGTAGGTCTGTGCATGTGCTAACAATCTCTGTAGCTTTACACAAAGCTGGCTTGCGTGGCAGGGTGGCAAGAAAGAAGCCAATCCTGAAAACGTCTTGTTTTTGCTTCTGATGCTATGAGGCAAAAGGTTTTATGGCCAGATGAGACCAAGAACTTTTCATACTGAAAACAAAGCAGTATGTTTGGCAAAAAAACAAACACAGCATGTCTACAGTGTTGGACGAAGTAGACAAACCATGTACTTGAGTTGAAGTCAAGTCAATCCAGAGTTATTTCTATAGCGCTTTTTACAATGGAGCATTGTCTCAAAGCAGCTTTACATTTTCAGATGATCTTCTGATTTCTAAGACCAGTCACAAATTGAGCAACCCTAGTGTGACAGTGGCAAGGAAAAAGTCCCTAAATAATATAAGGGAGAAACCTTGAGAGGACCAAGACTCAAAAAGGGACCCAGCCTGCTTGGGCGGCATAGGTGATAAATGTAAGAATGACACTAATTTATCTGGTCAAATAAGTCTGTAGTAATAATTTTAAAAAATTAGATATGCCCATATTAAAATATTACTCCAGTAAAGTAAATGTCCTCCCTTTAGAGCTCCACTTGTGTGAAAGTACAACAGTGTTTGCCTTCAATTGTACTTAAGTATCCAAAGTAAAAAGTACCATGATTTATTGTGGCTGTCGTGTCCTACTATCATTTTTGTAACAAGACACCTTGCTTAATCAACCAATTTTAGGCGAAAAGACTCTAGTGTTACTCTTGGCACACCAAATTATTAACAGAATGTCATTAATTGGTACAACAGTTCTAAACAAGTTCAAGGTTAAGGTACTGGACTATGGACCAAAAGGTCCAGGGTTCAAATCCCACCTCTGCCAAGCTGCCACTGTTGGGTGCTTGAGCAAGGCCCTTAACCCACAATTATTCAGATTGTAAGACTGTATCATTTGTAATTTGCTCTAGATAAGGGCGTCTGCTAAATGCTGTAAATGTATATGTTACTGTCCACCACTGCCCTCCTACAATATACATTACCTACTGTGAAGCATGGTGGTGGGTCTATGTTTCTTCAGTGAGTTCTGGGAAATTAGTTGGGACTGAAGAGTAAATGGATGCTACCAAGAACCAGAGAAAAAAAGCAACAACACAGTGGCTTAAGGATAATCAAGTCAGATTTATTTCTATAGCGCTTTTTACAATGGAGTTTTGTCTCAAAGCAGCTTTATGATTTTAGATTATCTTATAATATCTAGGGCCAATACCAAACTGAGAAAACCTAGGGCAACAGTGGCAAGGAAATTTCCTAAACGTTATAAGGAAGAAACCATGGGAGGGTAGGAAGGTGAATATTCCTTGAGTCACCAAGCCAGTGCCCTGATTATAAATTGGATAAACACCTGATTATCATTTGATATGAGTAAAATGTCTGACACTGCTTACAGTCATTTGGAACACATGTTCTAGTGACACTCTTTACTGCTTTGACACTTGTTCAGTTGTACATCTGGACCTTCTGCTTTTTTTCCTATACTGGTTAGGTCAAGTTTGTTTTTCTCTTAAGGCAGTACTAGCCATGTTTATATGACACTTGTATTTCATAACAACCTGATGCATGAAATGGCTTTAATTTTATACAATATTTACATTTAGACGCCCTTATCCAGAGCGACTTACAACTGAACTTACAACACCTACATGGCCCTGTGTGAAAAAAGTGATTGCCCCCTAAACCTAATAACTGGTTGGGCCACCCTTAGCAGCAACAACTGCAACCAAGCATTAGTGATAACTTACAATGAGTCTTTTACAGCATTGTGGAGGAATTTTCGCCACTCATATTTGCCAGAATTGTTATCATCAGCCACACTGGAGGGTTTCCAGCATGAACGGCCTTTAAGGTCTGCCACAGGCATCTCACTAGGATTCAGGTCAGGAATTTGACTAGGCCACTCAAGTCTTCCTTTTGTTTTTCTTCAGCCATCAGAGGTGGACTTGCTGGTGTATTTTGGGTCATTGTCCTGCTCCAGAACCTAAGTTCGTTTCAGCTTGAGGTCACGAACAGATGGCCGGACATTCTCCTTCAGGATTTTTTGGTAGACAGCAGAATTCATATCTCCATTTATCACAGCAAGTCTTCCAGGTCCTGAAGCAGCAAAACAGCCCCAGACCATCACACTACCACCACCATATTTTACTGTTGGTATAATGTTTTTTTTCTGAAATGCTGTGTTACTTTTACACCAGATCTAATGGGGGACACACCTTCCAAAGAGTTCAACTTTTGTCTCATCAGTCCACAGAATGATTTCCCAAAAGTCTTGGAACATCAAGATGTGTTCTGGAAAAATGATGAGCTTTAATGTTCTTTTTGCTCAGCAGTGGTTTTCGTCTTGGAACTCTGCCATGAAGGACTTTTTTGCCCAGTCTCTCTCTTATGGTGGTGATATGAACACTGACCTTAACTGAGGCAAATGAGGCCTGCAGTTCTTTGGATGTTGTTGTGGGGTCTTTTGTGACCTCTTGGATGAGTCGTCGCTGCGCTCTTGGGGTAATTTTGGTCGGCCGGCCACTCCTGGGAAGGTTTCCCACTGTTCCATGTCTTCACCATTTGTGGATAATGGCTTTCACTGTGGTTCGCTGGAGTCCCAAAGCTTCGAATGGCTGTATAACCTTTCCAGACTGATAGATATCAGTTACTTCGTTCAAAATTATTTCTGAATTTCTTTGGATCTCGGCATGATGTGTAGCTTTTAAGGATCTTTTGGTGTACTTCACTTTGTCAGGAAGGTCCTATTTAAGTGATGTCCTGATTGAGAACAGGTGTGGCAATAATCAAGCCTGGGTGCGGCTAGAGACAGTGAACTCATCTGTGATAAACCATAGTTATGTTTTAAGAAGGGTTGGCAATCCCTTTTTCACACAGGGCCACATAGGTTTGGATTTTTTTCTCCATTAATAATAAACACCATTTAAAAACTGCATTTTGTGATTACTTGTGTTGTCTTTGACTAACATTTAAATTGGTTTGATGTTCCGAAACACTTAAGTGTGACAAACATGCAAAAAAAATAGGAAGTCAGGAAGAGGGAAAACACTTTTTCACACCACTGTAGTTATAGGTTAGAGAGAATATACAGGTAGTGAAAGGATAAACAAAGGAGTACTACTTACAATAGGACAGAAACATAGACTTACGAACACCATTTACAGCTTGGTATAAATAAGTAGCTGAAAGTTATACACATAAACATGAGTAACTTACACAAAAAGTCTCTAAACACATCAACCGAGTTAGAACAGTCTCTAGTTCAAACGTGAGCTAAGAAACAACGTCCATATATTATCCCCTTTTACAATTTCTTTTAATTTTAAGACCTCTGCCATTGTAGTGAATGGCTGTTGACTGGCTGGACGTTCAACGATGCATACCAGCTGTTCGCTGAACTATAGTTTTTACTTGAATGATAACTTGATCATTATTGTTGATTCCAAAAGATCCTCTTGATGGCTACAGGAACCAGTTAAGTAACCTATAAGGAACATTCAAAAGAACATTTGATTACTTCACCTTGGCCACGAGGCTGCGGTACTACAAATAACAGAGAAAGGGCAGTGCAGAAGAAAAAAGCACATTGCTAACACCTCGCTGTTTATTGTTTAACCTGATAAATGTGTTTGCTTTCTTACCCAGGAAGTGCGTGAGCAGCCTCACCTAGCTTCAAGTCCTCCACGCTTCTCATTCGCTGTCATTTTGCCACAATGGACCGCATACAACTGTCAGTCTGTGTGCTTCTACAGATCTTGTGGTTTTCAGGTACGTAAACCATACATAGAGGCTCTTTTCGTTAATGTACCACTATTATTAAGGATCAGACCAAGCATTAGAACATACAAGAGCAGGCCTCCAGCTCTAGAGAAGAGATTTAGTCCATTTGGTCCAGATAGCAGAGACACAGTGATACGGATTATCATTTTTATCTCATGTCATTTTGTGTTTGCTTGTTTTTGACCAGCTCGTGGAACCCTGGCAAATCCTGCGACCACACAGAACAGTGCCGGGATGCCATGTGAGTAATGGGCAGCGATAAAGCTTATGTGAATATTCAAAGTGTATTACTGTTCAGTATACAAAGCTGTATTTAAAAAAAGTTGAAATCTGACTCGATCCTTATCACATTGGTCTCTAAGGAACCAGATAAGAGAACAAAGAAGCAATACGTTACACAGGCTGTTGAATTTTGCAATGGCCACCATTTTGAATTTCAGGGCTAAACTGGCTGTTGAGATTTTGGCTATGCACATTGTATATGCTTATAAAATAATGTCCTGTGGTACGTTTTTCCATATTTCCTTTACATAATTGGTTGGTTTTCTGTATGAAAAGAAGGTAAACATGTTTAAATCACAAAACTTGACCAGTAATTTGATCAGCGCTTCCCAAATTATTGCACACAAGACCACACTATAGTAATTATTAATTATTTATATACAGTGGTGGCCAAAAGTCTGAGGCCACTAATGAAAATGCTTCTATTTAGCACTTGTCTTGAGTTTTTGAATTCATTACAATGTTTTTTTCCACTATAAGTCATAGAAACAACACAATGTGGGACTGTGGTAGCCTAGTGGTTAAGACAAGGGTTCAAATCTCACCTCTGGTAAGCTGCCGCTGTTGGGTTCTTGAGCGAGACCCTTAACCCGCAATTGTTTGGATTGTAAGATTGTATAAAATTGTGTAAGTCTCTCTGGATAAGAGCGTGCGCTAAATGACATGAATGAATGAATGAATTAATGTAAATTTTAGTGAAAAACCCCCCCATACATTTCAGAATTTATTAGTATTTGTCCACTCAACCTGGCTCGGACTTGGATGATCCGTGTTATCCAAAATGATTTGACAATATTTCAAAGAGCTTCTTGTGATGTTACTGAATGCTTGGCTTTCTCTGTCTTCAAGTGCCCCCATAACTGCTCAATGGGGTTTAGGTTTTCGGTGACTGTGTGGAGGTCCAGGACAGTCACATTCACTCCAGTTATTATGTTGATTATGTGATATTTAAAGGAAAACACGTTCATGAAAAATGTCAATAGAAGCCCATAGAGAACGTTGGGGAGACAATTTCTCAAGAGCAATTCCTGAGGGGGACACCAAAGGTCTTACCATAAGTACTGTTGTATTAAATGTGAAAGCTAATCAGATATGATCCATATTACTTTAAAAAGAGCTAAAATGAGCAGACCCATAGTTAAATGTTATGGGCCTTGGTCAAGGTCCCAACAGTGTCAGAGCGGAGGTTTGAACTTATCCATCTGATTAATAGTCCAGTACAAGAACTGACAGCATGTGTGCTTTTATTTCAGATGGACCAGTAAATCTAACTATAATTGGTCCAGAAGCAGTGACCGCAGGAGTGCCCTGTAGCTTCTTCTGCGTGGCTCAGTGCTCACCTGAATGCAGCTACACCATGAGTATCAATGGCCAGAGCGTACAGAGCAATGAGATAGCCTTCATCCCAAACCAGTGGGTGTCCTACCAAACCGTCACCTGCAAGGCAACAAACAATGCCACGGGACACACGTCCATGGACATGAAATCTCTCCAGATTTTGGGTATGATCTGTATGCTATCCTGTGCCCGGTTGTATAAAACACCTTAAGTGACTTTTTTTCTAAAGAGTGCTCTTAAACATCTCTTAACGTTTATTATGTTGCAGAAATAAATGTCTACAGTGTTACCTAAGGGCTTTCTTAAGAGAAATAATAATAAACCCTGAAACGTTCTTTTAAGTATCAAATGTCCCTTACGTAATTCCTTAAAAACCGTGTTGCATAAAGCTCCTTAATGGTTTATAATTATCTTAACAGTAGATAAAAGAAAATATGTTTTATAAAAGTATAATACATATTATTATTATTATTTTATTTTATTATTATTATTATTACATGGTTGATATTATTATTAATTTACTAGGTGAAATAGATTATTATTATTATTATTTCCTAGTTGAGGTTGATTATTATTATTATTATTATTTTTATTATTACATAGTTGATATTATTACTAATTTACTAGGTGAAATAGATTATTATTATTATTATTATTATTATTATTATTATTACATGGTTGATATTATTATTAATTTACTAGTTGAGGTAAATTATTATTATTATTATTATTATTATTATTATTATTATTATTACATTGTTGATATTATTACTAATTTACTAGGTGAAATAGATTATTATTATTATTATTATTATTATTATTATTATTATTATTATTATTACTATTATTATTATTATTACATGGTTGATATTATTATTAATTTACTAGTTGAGGTAAATTATTATTATTATTATTATTATTACATTGTTGATATTATTACTAATTTACTAGGTGAAATAGATTATTATTATTATTATTATTATTATTATTATTACTATTATTATTATTATTATTATTATTACATGGTTGATATTATTATTAATTTACTAGTTGAGGTAAATTATTATTATTATTATTATTATTATTATTATTATTCCATGGTTGATATTATTATTAATTTACTAGGTGAGGTAGATTATCATTATTATTATTATTATTATTATTTTATATAATGTTTTTTATTATTAGTAGTAGTACTATTATTCTATGGTTGATTATTATTAATTTACTAGGTGAGGTTTATTATTATTATTATTATTAATTTACTAGGTGAGGTAGATTATTATTAGTATTATTATTAGTATTATTATTACATAGTTGATATTATCATTATTATTATTATTATTATTATTATTTTATTTTTTTTATTTATTATTAATTCATTTATTTCATTATTAAGTTGTTATTTTTTTTGTAACATTATTTTCCATTCTGGCTGGAGAATTTAGAAGTTGCTGAAGGAGAAGATTTTTTAGAAAACATTTTTTTAGATAAAAGAAAATATTAAATAAAACAATTAAGTATAATACATATTATTATTATTATTATTATTATTATTATTATTCCATGGTTGATATTATTATTAATTTACTAGGTGAGGTAGATTATTATTATTATTATTATTATTATTATTTTATTTTATTTTTTTTATTATTAGTAGTAGTATTATTATTCTATGGTTGATTATTATTAATTTACTAGGTGAGGTTTATTATTATTATTATTATTAATTTACTAGGTGAGGTAGATTATTATTATTAATATTATTATTAGTATTATTATTACATAGTTGATATTATCATTATTATTATTAGTATTATTTATTTTATTTTTTTTATTAATTCATTTATTTCATTATTAACTTGTTATTTTTTTTGTAACATTATTTTCCATTCTGGCTGGAGAATTTAGAAGTTGCTGAAGGAGAAGATTTTTTAGAAAACATTTTTTTAGATAAAAGAAAATATTAAATAAAGAAATTAAGTATAATACATATTATTATTATTATTATTATTAATGTAATTATTAACTTTTGTTTTTTTTGTTTTTATTTTCTCCATTATTTTCCATTTTACTGTTAAGGCAGCCGTGTTCAGTGAGCATGTTATTTTTCCACTGAGACGTTGCCATGGAAACAGTGAACATTTATGGCAAGAAAACCTCAGTCACTGCAGTAAATCCTTTATGTCTGAGGGATGTTATGCACCACAGTTTAGTAGTTCCCCTGGGTAAGGGTAAATCTTCCCCTAAGGCTTATGTTGAATAGAAAACACTACAGGTGTTTTATGCAGCCGGGCCTGATCATTAGAGTACAATGTGTCCCTCATTTGTCCTCATGAGTAACAAATGAATGATGCAGGCTCGCTGTTGTTTGGCAGAGGGCCCTGTAAACGTCTACATCAGCGGACCAACGACTCTCGCCCCGGGTAGGATGCAGAAGTTCCAGTGCACTGCATTCTGCGTACCCTCCTGCATATACAGTTGGACTGTTGATGGAGGTGAGATTCCCGGCTATGGAAACGATTTAACAATGCGATCCTCCTCCACGGCCTCCTCAGCAACCATCATCTGTAAAGCCACGAACAGCGTGTCCGGACTGTTTGCTTCAGCCGTCCAACAACTAGATCTGACAAGTACGTGCCACTGTGTTAGAAACTGAACATTCAAATGCTGTGGCAGGATTTAGTACTTAGATTTAGCCATCTTCTGTCTGACCTGATGATCTCACCGTGTATAGAACGAAACTGCAGGATACTTAGGCAGCAGTTCTCACAACAATGAAATGTACATAATTTCACCCTGTTTCTATTTAGTAGACTTAGCTATTATCATTTTATACTGTTACAATTGACACGTTATAAAATATTGTACTTACAGTGGTGCTTGAAAGTTTGTGAACCCTTTAGAATTTTCTATATTTCTGCATAAATATGACCTAAAACATCATCAGATTTTCACACAAGTCCTAAAAGTAGATAAAGAGAACCCAGTTAAACAAATGAGACAAAAATATTATACTTGGTCATTTATTTATTGAGGAAAATGATCCAATATGACATATTAGTGAGAGGCAAAAGTATGTGAACCTTTTGCTTTCAGTATCTGGTGTGACCCCCCCTGTGCAGCAATAACTGCAGCTAAATGTTTCCTGTAGCTGTTGATCAGTCCTGCACACCCGCTTGGAGGAATTTTAGCCCATTCCTCCGTACAGAACAGCTTCAGCTCTGGGATGTTGGTGGGTTTTTCCTCACATTAGCTGCTCACTTCAGGTCCTTCACAATATTTCCATTGGATTAGGTCAGGACTTTGGCTTGGCCATTCCAAAACATGAACTTTATTCTTCTGTAACCATTCTTTGGTAGAACGGATTGTGTGTGCTTAGGGTCGTTTGTCCTTGCTGCATGACCCACCTTCTCTTGAGATTCAGTTCATTGGGACAGATGTCCTGACATTTTCCTTTAGAATTCTCTGATATCATTCAGAATTCATTGTTCCATCAATGATGACAAGCCATCCTAATCAGATGCAGCAAACAGGCCCAAAACCATGATACTACCACCAAACTGTTGTTTCACAGATGGGATAATGTTCTTATGCTGGAATGCAGTGTTTTTCCTTTCTCCAAACATAACGCTTTTCTTTTAAACCAAAAAGTTCTATTTGGTCTCATCCGTCCACAAAAACCTCTTCCAATAGCCTTCTGGCTCGTCCACGTGATCTTTAGCAATCTGCAGACGAGCAGCAGCAATGTTCTTTTTGGAGAGCAGTGGCTTTCTCCTCCTGCAATCCTGCCATGCACCACCATTGTTGTTCATTGTTTCTTCTGATGGATGGACTCATGAACATTAACATTAGCCAATGTGAGGCCTTCAGGTGCTTAGAAGTTACCCTGGGGGTCCTTTGTGACCTCGCCAACTATTACACATCCTTGCTCTTGGAGTGATCTTTGTTAGTTCGACCACTCCTGGGGAGGGTAACAGTGGTCTTGAATTCCCTCCATTTGTACACAATCTGTTTGACTGTGGATTGGTGGAGTCCAAACTCTTTAGAGATGGTTTTGTAACCTTTTCCAGCCTGATGAGCATCAACAACTCTTTTTCTGAGCTCCTCAGAAATCTCCTTTGTTCGTACCATGATACACTTCCACAAACATGTGCTGTGAAGAGCAGACTTTGATAGATCCCTGTTCTTTAAATAAAACAGGGTGCCCACTCACACCTGATTGTCATCCCACTGATTGAAACACCTGACTCTAATTTCACCTTCAAATTAACTGCTAATCCTAGAGGATCACATACTTTTGCCACTTACTAATATGTAATATTGGATCATTTTCCTCAATAAATAAATGACCAAGTATAATACTTTCTCTCATTTGTTTAACTGGGTTCTCTTTATCTACTTTTAGGACCTGTGTGAAAATCTGATGATGTTTTAGGTCATACAATATTTATACAGAAACATAGAAAATTCTCACAAACTTTCAAGCACCACTGTATATATGTGTTAAACCGGTTCTCTCTTGCTGTTCTCTTTTGCAGCTAACCTAAAAAGCATGGCGATGAGAATGGAGGTTCTGCCAGTGGTGCTGTTGGTGTGTATGATTACAACTTTCCTCAGTTCCATCATGGCTCAATAGCTCTACATTGTTATTCCTGCCTTAGTTGTATTTAGGTTCATGACCAATGAGTTATATATGGTTTTTCTCTACAAACTATTCGATGGATTCATTCTTGTTTAATGTTCGCTTTGTTTAAGACGTTGTTGATCTGCTTTTAAAATACGTTTGGATGCTCATGAACCACTTTTATGCACTCAGTGTTTAGTTGCTGATTTAAACATACTGGGAAAAATAAATCACCAAACCTGGTGTAGGTGTCAGTCAATAGATAGTTGTTGCCCAGACTGAGCAAGCCTAGGGCCACAGTGGCAAGGAAAAACTCCCTAAATATGTTATAAGGAAGAAACCCTTGAAGGAGCTAGATTCCAAAAGAGACCCAACTAAGGTAATGAATAAGTGGATAGTAATATTTTAAGTAAACAGAAGCTAATAAATATTAACAGAGAACAGGTTTAAATATATAATATAATATGTAGACTAATAAATTGAAGATGATGTAATATTATGAAGAGTATAATAAGAGAATATAAAACTTGGTTGTTTTCACGGATTGCACCACCTGATATTTCTGGACTCTGGTAAGAATAAAAATGATTTGACTTCAATGCAGTGAAAACACACTATAAAAAGTGCAGTCTGTAGCATACTGTAATAAATGTCATGTGTTTATTAAACAAAAAAGCATATTCTGGATCTAACAGTTAGATAAAGAAAGTATATTTTTGCGTCTGAGCTGGAAGGTTCTTTAAAATACTGGGAAAGGAAAGCCAGACAAAAACAATCCGGTATCCACTGAAAACTTGTGTAACCAAATTACAAGATGGAGATGAGCTCGTGTTGGATTCGGATCTGGATTCCAGTTTTGGCTTTAGATACTGATCCAGAGGTGAGTCCGGTTCTCCTCCTCGAGCACTAAGGTTATACTCCGTACTTCTTCTTTAGGGCTTGGACTGTGTCATCATTCAGTCCAGCTTTGAAAATACATTCAAACAGCTCCTGTAATACTGGAGGGAGAAGAAGAAATCACTTTTCTTCAAGCACAGGCAGGATTTAAACTCATAACTAGAGATGCACTGATGCAGGGTTTTTCCTCATGATACCAATATCAGTGAATTTGTAAACTATTTCTTTCAATTCATAATTCATAACCATAGTCTGCTAAGGTTACAGTGGGGAAAAAAGTATATAGTCAGCCACTGATTGTGCAAGTTCTCCTCCTTAGAAAGATGAGAGGTGTCTGTAATTTTCATCATAGCTACACTTCAACTATGAGAGACACAATGAGGAAAAAAATCCAGGAAATCACATTGTAGGATTTTTAAAGAATTTAATTGTAAATATGGTGGAAAATAAGTATTTGGTCACCCACAAACAAGCAAGATTTCGGGCTCTCACAGACCTGTACCTTTTTCTTTAAGAAGCTCTTCTGTCCTCCACTCGTTACCTGTATTAAGGCACCTGTTTGACCCTCGTTATCTGTATAAAAGACACCTGTCCACAGCCTCAAACAGTCAGACTCCAAACTCAACCATGGCCAAGACCAAAGAGCTGTTGAAGGACACCAGAAAGAAATTGTAGACCTGCACCAGGCTGGGAAGAGTCAATCTACAATTTTAAGAAAATGGAAGACTACAAGACCATTGATAATCTCCCCTCGATCTGGGGCTCCACGCAAGATCTCATCCCGTGGGGTCAAAATGATCATGAGAACGCGTGAGCAAAACTCCCAGAAACTACACGGAGGGAACCTGATTAATGACCTGCAGAGAGCGGGGACCAAAAGTAACAAAGGCTACCATCAGTAAACACACTACGCCAAGAGGGACTCAGATCCTGCAGTGCAATGGCGTGCCCCCCTGCTTAAGTCAGTACATGTCCAGGCCCATCTGAA
The DNA here is from genome assembly GCA_025084515.1 of Ancistrus triradiatus. NCBI lineage: Eukaryota > Metazoa > Chordata > Actinopteri > Siluriformes > Loricariidae > Ancistrus > Ancistrus triradiatus. The sequence continues at coordinate 12,614 of JAJAGP010003451.1, forward strand.
GTTTGCCAGAGAGCATATGGATGATCCAGAAGAGGATTTGGAGAATATCATGTGATCAGATGAAACCAAAAATAGAACTTTCTGGTAAAAACTCAACTGGAGAAATATGCTGAGTTGGGCATCCCAAGAACACCAAACCTACTGTGAAGTAATGGGGGCGGAAACAGATCTTGGGGCTGTTTTTCTTCAAGGGGACAGGTACACTGATCCGTGTTAAGGGAAAGAATGAACGGGCATGTATCGTGATATTTTTAAGAAGCCAAAAACCTCGAGGAAGCAATATGGGCTGAGTTGCACTCCCAAGAAACACATTACCTACTGTGAGTATGGGGGCGGAAACAATCATGGCTTTGATGGGCTGTTTTTCTGCAGAGGGGGACAGGACGACTGATCCGTGTTAAGGGAAGAAGAACGGGGCTAGCCATGTATCGTGAGTGATTTTAAGCCAAAACCTCCTTCCATCAGTGAGAGCATTGAAGTGGAACGTGGCTGGTTTTCCAGCATGACAATGATCCCAAACACACCGCTGGGCAACGAAGGAGTGGCTCCGTAAAAAAGCATTTCATGGTCCTGCAGTGGCCTAGCCAGTCTCCAGCACCTCAGCACCCATAGAAAAAATTTGTGGAGGGGGAGTTGAAGGTCCGTGTTTGCCCCAAAACATCACTGCTCTAGAGGAGATCTGCATGGAGGAATGGGCCAAAATACCAGCTACAGTGTGTGCCAACCTGGTGCCGAAGACTTACGGGGAACATGTGAGGAGAATGATGTGGCGGGGATGGGGTGGCGAAGGAAGCATTAAGTTGAGGTGATTACACCTTCCCTTCCCCCTTTTCCCGTCTATTTCTATGGTCGTGGTGTAGTTTAATAGAGGAGCGCGGAGCTCAAAGGTTTTTCCTTTTGCTCGGGTGGGAACAAAGGTTATGTTCCCAAGTATTGAGGTTGAACCAAATTTATTGACCAAATACTTTTTTCCACCATAATTTACAATTAAATACTTTAAAAATCCTACAATGTGATTTCCTGGATGTTTTTCCTCATTGTGTCTCTCATAGTTGAAGTGTAGCTATGATGAAAATTACAGACCTCTCTCATCTTTCTAAGTAGGAAAACTTGCACAATCAGTGGCTGACTAAATACTTTTTTGCCCCACTGTATACCAGTTATCCGATGATAATCGGTTTTCAGTCTGCGCATGTGCACAAGCCTTCCCCACGGTTGCCAGGTCCGCGTATTTCTAAAGATTTGGCTTTATCTGGCCTCTTTTTCCACCGATTTGGTTTTTTTTCCTCCTTGCCGAATCTGGAAACTCTGGAATTACACGCACCAAAGAACTAAAGGCAGCGAAACGCCTATCGAACACTTTGGGGAGACTCTGACTACTCGAGAAAATGAATCATTTGATGATTTACTATTAAGGTTCGACGTCTACGTCATCTTTCCGTGAGATTATCGGCTGGTTGCGAAGTAGAAATCCGACTACTGCCCGAACCATGTAAACCCGAAGCTTTCCTGTTATCAGATTACTCAAACACAAGTGAACGCATTGATCGAATTACTGACAAAATCTTATTTTCTGCCGTTCAGATTATGAAGTGCATGTAAACGCACTCTTCACAATGTAGCACCCCAGAGTTAAATGTGCTCGCTTCTCACAGCTACCGAAATAACCTGCTCGCATCATAAATACAACCGGAACTATGCTGCGCTCTCACATAAAAGACAGTTTCTCATTGTGTGAATGCCTTTGTGAAAGAAAGCAGGAGATGCACGCCAAACATGTCCCGCCTTTCCACATATGCTAAACCAGATCTGATTGGATGACATCTCTGCCAAACATTCCCGTCTCAGTTTTATTCGCTGACTAACGTTCACTGCGTCCTAGTTTTTGTCATTTTTCACTTATTTTAATTTAGTCATCGCATCGCCTCATCCAGTGTGTCACACCGGTGCACCACTACGTCATTCTTTCATTTTCATACCTCTAAATATCATTACTGGGTGTCCAGAAACTTTTGGCTATGAAATATCTAAAGAGAACCTACCCTTCTTTTCAGCAGACGACATGAACAGGACGGTCATGTCAAACCTTCTGACACCTGATAAGCTTTTCAGGATGGCCAAAATGACTGATGGTTCCTCGTTCCTGTAAGCAGATAGATTTGTACCTCAAGATAAGTTCACACCGCACCAAAAAGTGCCCCAAATCCACGTTCACCTACAGCGTCAAAGTCAAAGTGGCCTAGATCAGAAATGAAGTAGAAAATGGGGTTTAATGTTGCCACTGCCATGAAATCAAATCTGCATCAAGCATGAGGATAAAAAAAAAACATAACCTTAGTGACAGGCTAGTATTAGAAGAGACTTTTGAACACACATGATACAGAGCAGCTGCTGCATACAGACATCCTGTACAAGGCCACAGCTTGGGTCCACTGGGCGTGACTTACTCGACGTAATAACTCTGAAGCACTTTCAAAATCTTGTTCAGAATGTCAGGCTCCAGAGAGTTGTGGAAAATAGTCTGGTAGGCTTCGGGCTGAATTTGCTGGAAAGACACAGAACAAAAACGTATTTAACAGGATGAACTCAAATTCTAATCACAAGTCAAAGCCTCGGTCTCAGAGCGCACCTTTAAATACTTGTAGCTCAGTTCAGGGTGTTGGCTGAGCTTCCGCAGGTCCGCCTCTAGCTGGAAGCTGTTGGTGGGGGCTGGAGGAATAACTTCTGACTGAACCGGACAGGAAGACAAAGATGAAGATGGCTCCATGGTAGCAGCTACTTTTTCCTTCTTGTTCTGTTTTCCACAGGAATCTCCATCCGACCTCCTGCAACGTTTAATATGTATTCAGTTGCAGTGCAGATAAGTGTAAAGTGGAAGCTTTTACGCCTCTTCGCTCGAACAATTCAGACATGGAACGCTCTGTTTGATTTTTTTTGCCCCCAAATTTGAACAAAAATTCAGACTTCAAACATGGGCACCCTAAATGAAGCACTCAACAGTGCGATCTTCCAAAGACGATGCAGGTAATCCAGTCCTGTCGGTGGCGATAATGCACCGATATGGTATGAAAATCACCATAAAATCCAAAAGAAGAAGAACTAAGGTGCACTCATGGGCATACTATGGAAATGACATTATATGACTTAATATACATATTAAGTATGTATATTATATTAGTCCAGTGTTTCCCAGCCTTTTTGAGCCACGGCACATGTTTCACATTTGAAAAACCACAAGGCACACCACCAAACAAAAATGTCACAAAAAGTAGTCTCAATGTACTTACTCAGTTTGAAACCTGGGCCTGTTTAGTTAAACACAATCCTGTTATTTTACTGCCCTCTAGTGGAAGAGAATGTAATTGTTCTGTATGTACAGGCCGCTGGCTTAGAGAACCAATCAGGTGAAATTGGATAATCTTCCACGGCACACCTGAGGATTCTCACAGCACAGTGATTGGGAAACCCTGTATGTACGAGTATGATTTCAGACACTCCCTCAGTTTATTTTCTCTTATTTCATGTCTTTATATTTCATTTATGTCATGTATTTCTTGATTATTACTGTTATTATATTACAGTCCTTTGTTTATTCATGCCTTTAATCATTAATTACAGTGGGGCAAAAAAAAGTATTTAGTCAGCCACTGATTGTGCAAGTTCTCCGACTTAGAAAGATGAGAGAGGTCTGTAATTTTCATCATAGGTACACTTCAACTATGAGAGACGAAATGAGAGAAAAAAATCCAGGAAATCATTGTAGGATTTTCAAAGAATTTAATTGTAAATTATGGTGGAAAATAAGTATTTGGTCAATAACAAAAGTTCAACTCAATACTTTGTTTTGAGGCTGTCGATGGGCAACATGGACTTTCAACTCCCTCCACAAATTTTCTATGGGGTTGAGGTCTGGAGACTGGCTAGGCCACTCCAGGACCTTGACATGCTTTTTACGTAACTTTTTTTCATGCTTTTTTTTGGGATCATTGTCATGCTGGAAGACCCAGCCACGTTCCATCTTCAATGCTCTCACTGATGGAAGAAGGTTTTGGCTTAAAATCTCACGATACATGGCCCTGTTCATTCTTCCCTTAACACGGATCAGTCAAACATGATGTTTCCACCCTCATGCTTCACAGTAGGTATGGTGTTCTTGGGATGCAACTCAGCGTTCTTCTTCCTCCAAACACAGCAAGTTGAGTTTTTACCAAAAGTTCTATTTTGGTTTCATCTGACCACATGATATTCTCCCAATCCCTCCTTCTGGATCATCCATATGCTCTCTGGCAAACTTCAGAGACGGGCCTGGACATGTACTGGCTTATCTGCTTAAGCAGGGGGACACGCCTGGCACTGCAGGATCTGAGTCCCTCCCGGCATAGTGTGTTACTGATGGTAGCCTTTGTTACTTTGGTCCCAGCTCTCTGCAGGTCATTCATCAGGTTCCTCCGTGTACTTCTGGGATCTTTGCTCACTGTTCTCATGATCATTTTGACCCCACAGGATGAGATCTTGCGTGGAGCCCCAGATCGAGGGAGTTTATCAATGGTCTTGTATGTCTTCCATTTTCTTACAGTTGCTCCCACAGTTGATTTATTCACACCAACCTGCTTGCCTATTGTAGATTCACTCTTCCCAGCCTGGTGCAGGTCTACAATTTTGTTCCTGATGTCCTTCAACAGCTCTTTGGTCTTGGCCATGGTTGAGTTTGGAGTCTGACTGTTTGAGGCTGTGGACAGGTGTCTTTTATACAGATAACGAGGTAAAACCGGTGCCATTAATACAGGTAACGAGTGGAGGACAGAAGAGCTTCTTAAAGAAGAAGTTACAGGTCTGTGAGAGCCAGAAATCTTGCTTGTTTGTGGGTGACCAAATACTTATTTTCCATGATGGTTTACAATTAAATTCTTTAAAAATCCTACAACGTGATTTCCTGGATTGTTTTTTTCTCATTTCGTATTTTTTTGCCCCACTGTATATACAGTCTAAGCTCATTTTATCGCCTACGAATGTTTCATGGCCATTTTTGGCGAGAGGCGAGTTTGGCGACTTAACGTGGTTACGAAATACTAGACAGAGTGACATTCATACCAGCCCACGAGAGCTTAAAAGGTGTATGTCAAATGAGTCTATGCTACTATAAAGCATATATTCAGATTAAATTAAATGAAAAAGAAATCTGATAATAGAGTACATTTTACACATAGTGATTATATAGTAATTAAAGGACCTATCAGAGGTCTCTTAGTTTATTATGCATGACATTCCAATGTAAGCCTTTACTTGGCTGAAGGTGGTGAAGGATCATCTGATAGCTCCTCTATCTTCTGGATCTTGGCAGAGGACGAGTGTGGGGAGTCTCTGAATGATGGAACAGGTGCTGATAAACCCGCGTTGGCCGCGAGTCTCCGAGCTTCTTCTAAATGTATGAGATTTCCACCAACTTCCTCAATCTCAATCCTTTTCATTGGCTTCTGTAGAGATGGAGATCACAGTTGCAGTAGCTCTGATGGCTTCGGTTTTGTAAATATAGATTAAATCTGTACTTTAGGGTCTCTTTAATCTCAGCACCACTATTTTATGCAAAGGGTTGTACATTTACATGTATTCTCCACTTAACAGACGCCCTTATCCAAAGCGACTTATAATTAAGGTTAATTAAGGTTGGGTCATTGGGTCGCCTGTTGGGTCGTCTTGCTCAAAGCCAGTGGTGACTTGGCAGAGGTGGGATTTGAACCCTGGACCTTCTGGTCCATAGTCCAATACTTTAACCACTAGGCCGCCACAATCCCAGATTGTACCTTGTACATGTGTCAATTAAAAGTCGCTCTGGATAAATGCACTAAATATTAGTGAAGGGCCGATTCCAGTGCACAAATGCCAATATCGATACAGGATATTTATTTTTTTATTTATTTTTTTTTTTTTTAAACTGTAATGATTGTTATCATTGGTACTGCGTTTAAGGTTACAACACGCCATCTTGATCTCCACACAAAGGACATTTTAGTCAAACCAACAGCTAATACTATTTGCTCACTCAGTTGCAGACTGAAGTTGCCGAGCGCTCATGGTAAGATGTGAAATAGAATATGGAGAGAATGACGTCAATATCCGACCGAACAATGATACAGGATCGGATCCACCTCTACCAAATAAACTGTTTCCTTTTTGAGCCACGGCACATATTTCACATTCGAAAAATCACAAGGCACACCTCCAAACAAAAATGTCACAAAAAAGTATATTTACTGAAATATAATGAAAATCTAGTCTCAGTTTACTCAATTTACTTACTCAGTGTGAAACCAGGGCCTGTTTAGTTGAACACAAAGCTGATATCTTACTGCCCTCTAGTGGAAGAGAATGTAATTGTTATGCCTGTAACTACACACCACTGGCTTAGAGCACACCTGATGATTTCTGTGTTGGGAAACACTGTTCTAACTCTTCATTCTACTTTCCATGCATCTATCCCTTCATCCATCCTGCCAACAACCACCTTCCCATACAGGACTATAGACCAAAAGGTCCAGGGTTCAAAACCCACCTTAGGCTACCACGGTTGTGTCCTTGAGCAAGGCCCTTAACCCGCAACTGCTTGGTCACTCTGGATAAGTGCGTCTGCTAAATATTAAAAACCCATATCTGTCAACCACTAAGTCAATCCGCAGTGAAAACCACCACCAGCCAAATCAGTCAATTTGCAGCATGAATGTGAAGCTGAATCTCTGAGGAATCCCGTTAAGAATAAGGAAGGCCCTACCCAATATCAGAATGGTGTTCCTAATAAAATGGATAGAGTGTCAGCTTATAGGCTCTATCTTCAATACAAAGCTGATAAATTTAAAAAAAGGACAAAAAAGTTGAACTTACAGTGGATCTGAGATGTTCTGGTTTGGTGATTGGTTGAACTGTTCTTCTTTGTGTGCCATCCCCTTGTTGCAGCCCCCTGGATGGCACCTCCTGATTTATATACAGACACATGAGTTAATATCACCAAGTCAGCTCGTAAGAATGAGGGGATTGATACAACCCCTGTCAGCCTAAATGCAGCCCACTACAGACAGCTTCATTACTCATCACTGGTAATTAGAATCAATCAATCCAAGTAGCTCAGATCTATCCAAGTAATTATACTGTAATCAGTAAGATTCTGGAGCTTACCAGGCTGAGTTTTTTGAGCTCGTTCATCGCTTGCTTGTTTCCTGGGTCGAGTATCAGGACCTGCTCAAAATCTTTACACAAATATTAATTAGCAAAAATTGGGCCAAATCTAAAATTGCAGAAATATAAAGCCTTTAATGGTCCTAAAAAGAAATAATTGGTCAGACAATTAGCAAGAACAAAGAAAAATGCACTCCTGAGTAGTAGACGTTTTGGAAAGGACTTCACGATACGATTAAATCACGATACATTGCGATATTAAAGTATATCAAATAATAAAGTAATGAACACCCCATGTCATTTATTGAATAATGTATTAAAAGTGAAAAACAAAAACGATTATTGGCATGACCGCGACTTTTCCTCACTACATTTCCCAGTGCTCATCACTCCTGCCGCGTCATGCACTGCTGACTTCCTCATTCGGCTTGGGAGGATGCAGGAGGGTATCTTATGGTGTATACATTGTGTGTATAAATGGAAATTCCAGTATGGTATCTGCTGAATGTGTATTTATGTGTATTATCAGATTCCCTTCATAAAGTCGAGATATAGTTACAGGGACAAGACGGTCTGCACATTTGATTCTATTCAGTCTAAAGAGCGAACGGATCCCGACCTTCCTTGGCTTCGGACAGCTTTCCCAGGGCTGCTCTGGCTGTGGCGCGGCGGGCAAAAGCTTTAGAGTAGGTCCGGTCCAGAGCGATGGCTTTAGTGCAGTCCTCCTCCGCTTCAGCAAACCTGCTCAGCGGAAACACCAGAATCAGAGGTTAAACTGGGTTCCTGATGTGGTTCTGGTAACACTATATAGAGATGCTCTGTAATTTTCATCATAGCTACACTTCAACTATGAAAGACAAAATGAGAAAAAAAAAATCCAGGAAATCACATTGTAGGATTTTTAAAGAATTGAATTGTAAACCATGGTGGAAAATAAGTATTTGGTCAATAACAAAAGTTCAAAAGTTCAACTCAATACTTTGTAACATAACTTTGTTGGCAATGACAGAGGTCAAACGTTTCCTGTAAGTCTTCACCAGGTTTGGCACACCCCACTGTAGCTGGTATTTGGGCCCATTCCTCCATGCAGATCTCCTCTAGAGCAGTGATGTTTTGGGGCAACATGGACTTTCAACTCCCTCCACAAACTATCTATGGGGTTGAGGTCTGGAGACTGGCTAGGCCACTCCAGGACCTTGAAATGTTTTTTAACGGAGCCACTCCTTCGTTGCCCGAGCGGTGGTGTTTGGGATCATTGTCATGATGGAAGACCCAGCCACGTTCCATCTTCAAGCTCTCACTGATGGAAGGAGGTTTGGTTTTGGCTTAAAATCTCACGATACATGGCCCGTTCATTCTTCCCTTAACACGGATCAGTTCGTCCTGTCCCTCTGCAGAAAACACAGCCCCAAAGCATGATGTTTCCACCCCCATGCTTCACAGTAGGTATGGTGTTTCTTGGGATGCAACTCAGCATTCTTCTTCCTCCAGTTGAGTTTTTTTACCAAAAAGTTCTATTTTGGTTTTCATCTGACCACATGATATTCTGCCAATCCTCTTCTGGATCATCCATATGCTCTCTGGCAAACTTCAGACGGGCCTGGACATGTACTGGCAATAAGCAGGGGGGGGGACACGCCTGGCACTGCAGGATCTGAGTCCCTCTCGGCGTTAATGTGTTACTGATGGTAGCCTTTGTACTTTGGTCCCAGCTCTCTGCAGGTCATTCATCAGGTCCCTCCGTGTAGTTCTGGGATTTTTGCTCACCGTTCTCATGATCATTTTGATCCCACGGGATGAGATCTTGTGTGGAGCCCCAGATCGAGGGAGATTATCAATGGTCTTGTATGTCTTACAGTTGCTCCACCAGGTGATTTATTCACACTGCTTGCCTATTGTAGATTCACTCTTCCCAGCCTGGTGCAGGTCTACAATTTTCTTCCTGGTGTCCTTCAACAGGTCTTTGGTCTTGGCCATGGTTGAGTTTGGAGTCTGGCTGTTTGAGGCTGTGGACAGGTGTCTATTATACAGATAACGAGGTCAAACAGGTGCCATTAATACAGGTAACGAGTGGAGGACAGAAGAGCTTCTTATAGAAGAAGTTACAGGTCTGGGAGAGCCAGAAATCTTGCTTGTTTGTGGGTGACCAAATACTTATTTTTCACCATGATTTACAATTAAACTCTTTAAAAATCCTACAGTGTGATTTCCTGGATTTCCTTTTTTTCTCATTTTGTCTCTCATAGTTGAAGTGTACCTATGATGAAAATGACAGAATTCTCTCATCTTTCTCTGTAGGAGAACTTGCTGACTAAATACTTTTTTGCCCCAATGAAGAAGGTAATAATGCTGAACTGCTAGCTTTCGAGGTTTCGAGTGGAAAAAACACCACAGCTGAAATTGCTGCTTATTAGTGTTGTTTTTCCGACCCCTAACCCAACCCTAACCCTCTAACCCTAACCCAGGCAAGGGACAGAGGGGCCTCTCCACACCCAGGACATGAGCCTCATTCTAGGGGTAAGGACCTCCAGGCAAGGGAGGCGTGTAAACCTACCTCTCAATCTTGAGGTATGCCATGGCCCTGTTAGCAGCAAGCAGAGCGTTCGTGGCATCAGCCTCCATGCCTTTAGTGTAGCACTCCACAGCTGCTTCGTACCTTCCCTCTTTGAAGTAAGCGTTACCCTGTGAGGACACCACACACCAAAATGATCCCGCATCCAAAACCGAGGACCTACGTTACCATCTGAATCGGTTCTCACCCTGTCCTTCTGAATCGCCGCCTCCTGTCTCCTCTGCTGTTCCTCGTCCTTCGCCGTTGGTTTAGCCTCCTCAGTCGGTGGAGCATCGGTAAGTGTGTTCTCCACTTTCTCCTGCATTTGTGGTCCTAAGACCTGAGAGATGGAGCACAGATTAGTGAATCTCTGCCCCCGTCAGCAGCCCAATACCCAGGGGCTGGTTATACAAAGCTTTTAATCCTGATTCAGATCATCCAGATAATCAAATCCCCCCATTTTCTATCCAGGATCAAATTTTGTGCTTTCAACACCGCTCCAGGTGGCCATCTGCTGGACAAAAGACATTACAGCATTATTTTGTAAATAAAAACATAATTAATGAACCACTTTAAGAGAGAACAGTTTTATTTTTAACTTGGAAGACACTACATTTCATCCTGGATAAGGGTCGAGTGGATTACGAAATTCAGATCCAAATCTTCAGGATGCAAAGACTTGTTATCAGTTTGGAAAAAAACTGTTTTTCAAGTTGAATCCAACTAGATTGCTTTAATTCCGTCAAATATCTGGTCAGGGTCTCGACGGGGTCTGGGACCTATCCCAGAATTCAGAGGGCGAACAATCACCCATTGTGCCCTGTCTGGCATCCCCTCCTTCAGACAGGAACAGTCATGACTCATGACGCATGACCTGACTGGTTGGCACCACTGGGACTCAAACCCGGGTCACTGTAGAGATTGGTAAAGTAAATGCCACTGCTCCATCTGAGTGCCGTCTCCATCCTCACTAACCCGCTAAATCCAATTCAGGGGGACGGTGCATAACCGGTAGCACAGGGCACAAGGGGGGAGCAGACCTTGGACAGGGTGCCGGTCCACCGCAATCTCACACACACTTTGGGACACTATAGAGATGCCAACTGCCTAACCTAACGCATATCTTTGAACTGTAAGAGACCCATATAGACATGTGGAGAACATGCAAACTTCAGTCAGAGAAATTGAACCGGGGTCAGAACTCGAACCAGCGTCTCTGGAGCAACACAAATGCAAGCTGGTGGGTTTACAAACCTGGTTCAGTTTCTTTATCTCGTTTTGAGCATCGAGGTTTTCAGGATCCAGCTTCAGCACAGTTTCATAATCTAGTGAAAACAAAGAGGGTTTTATTTAAATCGCACCGAAAACTTTCAGCGTTCCTGTTACAGTTCCCCTAGGTAAAAGCGAACAGTGTTTAATTGGAAGGGTTTAGAACCCAAGTGCAGGGAGCTCCCGAAGGAACAAATATTAAATAAAAGAAAGTGTGTCTGGGGATATATGCACACACCAAAGGAAAAATGAAGCTGCACCTAAACACTCACAGCTGGGGTTTGAACCCTGAGTGTCAGCATTCGGGGCGAGCGCGTTACCGGCGAGCCTCGGGGCCGCTGCTGTAAGCGCACCCTCACAAAAGAACCGATAAGCCTGACACAGGTGCCGCAAATAGCCGCCTCAAAAACAAAAGGTATTAATAATTACAGGCGCAAAGAAGAAAAGGAAAAGCCACTACCCGCGCGTTAACGCGCTGTGGCGAGCGGAACATAAGAAAAAAAACAAAAGGAAAAAAAAAAAAAACAGAGAACGGCGAATGGGGTAGCACCGCGTATACAGGTCATGGGCGCGTGCGCGGAGCGGAGTGATCCCGTGACCCGGTGAGGGAACCGATGGCCGCAGGAATCTGTCTCTAGCCTAGCGTCTACGCCTTACCTTACCTCCGGATCTCCTGATCTATACAATAACCTCTCCCCTAAAGCAGAAGAGGTCTTTACTGCCTTCCCTAGCCACCGGAACGAAAAAGGTGGACGCAACGATACGCATGCTGGGTGAATGCCAAAAATGACTATTACAGTGGGGCAAAAAAGTATTTAGTCAGCCACTGATTGTGCAAGTTCTCCTACTTAGAAAGATGAGAGAGGTCTGTAATTTTCGTCATAGCTACACTTCAACTATGAGAGACAAAATGAGAAGAAAAATCCAGGAAATCACATTGTAGGATTTTTAAATAATTTAATTGTAAATCATGGTGGAAAATAAGTATTTGGTCAATAACAAAAGTTCAACTCAATACTTTGTAACATAACCTTTTTTGTCCCACTGTAGCTGAGCCAGCAGGTGTCGCTAATGTGGCAATCAACGCCACTGAAGACCGGCGCCTGCATGCAACAGGATGCAGCATGATCCTCAGGCCGTTTAGTGAGCCGATGCTGCCCTCTAGCGTCAGAGGATGGTCAGCACGACTCCTAATATCCTCCACTGCTTACTGTTCATTCAATGATGCAGTACAGATGATATTAAACTCATCAGTTCATGATACATTTACCTTATGATGGATTTGTTGAACATATGTTATACAGGATCGATTTTCTGGGGTCTGGAACCAATTCATTCAATTTACATTATTCCTTATGGGGAAACATTTGCTCGGTAGAACTGAGGTACCACTGTACTTAGAATCCATTACCTTCTAGTGCGCCCTCATGGTTTTTGAGACCGAACCGTGCTGCTCCTCTTCTGGAATAGGCTTTAGTGTACTTGCTGTCCAGTGCTATGGCCAGGTTACAGTCTGACTCTGCAACGGCGTACCTACAACATACAGACAGTTACTGCAAATACTGCAAGAGAAATGACAGAACTTGCTCGAAAACTGAAACTCCAACACAAGGCGACATTCAGACAGATAACTAAATAACAAAAAAAAACCTAAATAATAAACAGGAGTGGGTTATGAGATATGTTAAAAATATTATACCACAGTTAGTTCCGACCCCGTAATCTGATTGGCTGAAAGACGATTTTCCCGTGACTTTATTGATGATACCGACACTCTGGCCGGTGCTCTATAAGTATTAACCTAGCAACAATGCCCACCCTCAAAAGCAGCCACGTTATAATGAGTAAAACCCTGCTGAAATGAAAGCTATCATTAGTTTATAAGATCTATGTTTAGAAAACGATTGAGATTTGGAAGATGAAGCTATTAATGACCAACATGAGCCAAAGGTTTATCACCTTTAGGATTTGGAAGCTCTGGAAAAGCCAAACGCAGTCAGTCCTTTAAATCAAACGTCCTGCTCTTAATGGAGTCACAGCTCGACTGAAGATCAGTTTTAGTCCCATCAGCAAAAATGCTGAATCAGCTTCATCCCTCACAAAGACGTCGTTTGCTGGTGTTAAACTCGGCTCTTTCATTAAACCCCATCGGCGGCTGATCGGAGCTTCATTCCTCTGACAGGTTTGTTATCTGTAAGTCCAGCTCTAACCCAGAGAAGCTGCTGATGCTCTGTAACTCTGCCCTTACATTTCTGACTGATCAGATTCACATTAAGATCTTCATCATACACATTTATAATCACTAATCAAACAGGATCCTAGACTTTGGTTCTAACACCGGGATCTCACTCCGATCTGCTTCAGTCGGTAGAATAGTGGATCTTACTAACAGCCTGCCTTATAAACCCCACCCATTTATAAACTTTGTTTAATGAATTAAAACTTACTAATCAATATATTTGGGTTTACTCTATGTATAATAAAACAGTTATTGGTCATTCTGTTCCTGGACTTTAATGACTGAAGGGTTTAGCCGCGGGATAACGATAGAATGGAACTGTTTTACCTCAGGAAGGCTGATAAGCAAATCGTTTTCTGTCCTCTTTATCTTAAAATCAAACAATAAATGCTGATAACAGAACTGTGGTATAAGGCAATAATACCCTCGAGGTCGTGCTTTAATGTGAGATACTGCCACGTCATTTGTGTTCTGATCTCCGACCGCACCACACCTGTGCCGATATCTCACGTTAAAGCACGACCGAGTGGATTACTGCATAATTATATCACATTATTTAAAGACATTTTCAGTATATTCATCACGATACATGTGATCACAGACAAACTGCATCAGTAGCGACAGATTCTCAAAAACTACTGTTCACATATTATCTCATACTTCGTAAAGTGATTTTTATTCAAAATGTGCCAATCAAACAGGACTAATTACACCTTTTATCATGAAACCTGCAGTTGGTCAGTGTGTAGGGAGTTTTTCCTTGCCACTGTCACCCTGATTGGCCTTTGATAATACAAGATAATAGAAAATTGTAAAGCTGCTTTGAGACAATGCTCCATTGTACAAAGTGCTATAGAAATAAATATCACTTTGATTTTCACTCAGGGCCAGTATTCATCTGCATTTACCTAGCTGTGGTAGCTTGGCAGAGGTGGGATTTGAACCCTCGACCTATTGGTCCACAGACCTTAACCACTAAGCCATCACATGTACAGAAGCACATACTGAGAAGTCACTTGTCTGCAGAAGTACATTAAATTCCCCTACTTTATCGATAAATCTCCTTTCACGTTCATATGGCATTTCTGGCGACATCTACAGGTGAAGCTGTGCAACAGCATGTGCATCATGAACAACCATAAAACTGCAAGTGTAGTTTAGTTCTTTTATTTTTTTTGGATGTGTGAAATAGTGAATATGTTGTAATATAATGTCACATCATATCATATCATATTATAATATAATATAATATAATAATTTATAATTGAGCTGTTCTGGACCGGAGCTGGGCAGAATACAGTTTATCACGTCTTACTTTTTAAGTCTGAAGAAGCAGGCTGCTCTGTTTGTGGGCAGAACCGGGTTGTACGGGTCGGCGCTCATACCTCTGGTATAGCACTCGACGGCATCATCATACTTTCCATCTCTGAACAACTGGTTACCCTGATGATGAAAAAGTTGCTGTTTTACTAACCTAAAACTTTAAATCAAATAACATTAATGAGCAATGCACTCAAATAAATACAATGTACATAGTTACAAAACTATTTAACACTGAGACACAACAACAGGTGCAAGTCTTAAAATGTTCTATATTTCTGCATAAATATGACCTAAAACATCATCAGATTTTCACACAAGTCCTAAAAGTAGATAAAGAGAACCCAGTTAAACAAATGAGACAAAATTATTATACTTGGTCATTTATTTATTGAGGAAAATGATTCCATCCAATATTACATATTAGTGAGTGGCAAAAAGTATGTGACCCTTTGCTTTCAGTATCTGGTGTGGACCTCCCTGTGCAGCAATAACGGCAGCTAAACGTTTCCTGTAACTGTTGATCAGTCCTGCACACCGGCTTGGAGGAATTTTTAGCCCATTCCTCCGTACAGAAACAGCTTCAGGCTTCAGCTCTGGGATGTTGGTGGGTTTCCTCAACATTAGCTGCTCGATTCAGGTCCTTCCACAACATTTCCACTGGATTTAAGGTCAGGACTTTGACTTGGGCCATTCCCCCCCCCCAAAACATGAACTTTATTCTTCTTTAACCATTCTTTGGTAGAACGGCTTGTGTTGTTAGGGTCGTTGTCTTGCTGCGCATGACCCACCTTCTCCTGAGATTCAGTTCATGACAGATGTCCTGACGTTTTTCTTTAGAATTCTCTGATATCATTCAGGGAATTCATTGTTCCATCAATGATGGCAAGCCGTCCTGCCCAGATGCCATGCAAAAACAGGCCCAAACCATGATACTACCACCACCATGTTTCACAGATTGGGACAAGGTTCTTATGCTGGAATGCAGTGTTTTTCCTTTCTCCAAACATAATGCTTTTTTTTTAAACCAAAAAGTTCTATTTTTGGTCTCATCCGTCCACAAAACATTCCTCCAATAGCCTTCTGGTGCTCGTCCACGTGATCTTTAGCAAACTGCAGACGAGAAACAATGTTCTTTTTGGAGAGCAGTGGCTTTCTCCTTGCAAACCCTGCCATGCACACCATTGTTGTTCAGTGTTCTTCTGATGGTGGACTCATGAACATTATCATTAGCCAATGTGTGAGAGGCCTTCAGTTGCTTAGAGGTTACCCTGGGGTCCTTTTGTGACCTCACCAACTATTACACACTTTGCTCTTGGAGTGATCTTTGTTGGTCGACCACTCCTGGGGAGGGTAACAATGGTCTTGAATTTCCTCCATTTGTACACAATCTGTCTGACTGTGGATGGGTGGAGGCCAAACTCTTTAGAGATGGTTTTGTAACCTTTTCCAGCCGGATGACCATCAACAACTCTTTTTCTGAGGTCCTCAGAAATCTCCTTTGTTCGTGCCATGATACACTTCCACAAACATGTGTTGTGAAGAGCAGACTTTGACAGATCCCTGTTCTTTAAATAAAACAGGTTGCCCACTTACACCTGATTGTCATCCCATTGATTGAAAACACCTGACTCTAATTTCACTGCTAATCCTAGAGGTTCACATACTTTTGCCACTGCACTAATAAGTAATATTGGATCAGTTTCCTCAATAAATAAATGACCAAGTATAATATTCTGTCTCATTTGTTTAACTGGGTTCTCTTTATCTACTTTTAGGACTTGTGTGAAAATCTGATGATGTTTTAGGTTATATTTATGCAGAAATATAGAAAATTCTAAAGAGTTCACAAACTTTCAAGCACCACTGTATGTGAGTACAACCTATTTAAAAAATTACTGTTTTTTTTCAGTAAGAAACTTTTAGGCTATTTCATTCTGTGAAAAAATTAACGAAAAAATGTGAAAAACCGTATTCGGTACTTGGCCTTCAGACCCAGTGTTTCATTTTGATCGGTTTCAGAAACAAAAGTTCATTCCAGTTCATCCCTAATCGACGGGGAATTTGAATTATCCAAATTGGGGAGATAAAGAGAAAGTATTAGTACTATTTATTCCATTCTCACACACAGCATCCTTACTTTCTCCTTCTCGGTCATGGCGAGGTCTCGGTCCACCTGGAGCTCCTCAGAGTCGGAGTCATTCGATTCAGCAGGACTTCCTTCTTTATCCAGCTCTTCAAGAGCCTTTTCCTGTAACATAAAGGTATCAGACATAATCAGCGACAGAAAGGTAACCTTTGCGCTTTGTTACATTTACAGCATTTAGCAGACAGGGCCACTAAATGCTTGGGTTAAGGGTCTTGCTCAAGGACCCAACAGTGGCAGTTTATCAGAAGTGGGATTTGAACTCTGGACCTTCTGGTCCATAGTCCAGTACCTTAACCGCTAGGCTACCACAGTCCCACATTTTGCGCCATAAAGTGGAAGCCAAAACAGTCTGAATGAAGATAGAACTTACCACGTCGAATTTGTCCCAGGATTTGTAGTCGTACGATTTGATTCTGTCCTCTGGTTTCTGCTCCTCCTGGCTCTTCTTGGCAGAACTTTTGCTTCGGACCCTTCGCTTCTTCTTGTAATCCTGGTTTCGTACAGGTGGGAGAGGCTTCTGTGATGCAAAGTGAAGAAATTGAAGTTCGGAATTTGACTGGAATCATTAATTGAATCAGGAACACAATGTTTTAACAACCAGACCCTACTCTGTTTGCTAACCCAGCTCATACTGACCCTGACAGACGCACAAATAAACCAGTAAGACAAGGTCCTTAAGACTTTGGTAGCAGCATGGCTGTTTACATGAAGGACCTCAAAAATCATTAGTTATGTGGAACTGGTTTGGATTTTACACAACAGACACAATGCAAACCACTGCAGAGTGAGAAACAACTGCTGGAAACAATACACCTGTTCAACCGCCTCAAAAGGAAGCACCCCAAAGAGTACTACTAAAGCCAGAGAGCACGTGTTCCTCACACGGGTGCAACGGAACCACAAAATCAGATTCACTTCAAGCTTTCAGCTACACGCTGTTAAACATCCATCCGATCAGGTCTTAAAATGATAATGAACTATAACAGGAAATAAAAATCTGTCTTTTAACTCCGGATGTTCTGGCTTTAAACAGCCAATCAACCA
Source organism: Ancistrus triradiatus (assembly GCA_025084515.1). Taxonomy (NCBI): domain Eukaryota; kingdom Metazoa; phylum Chordata; class Actinopteri; order Siluriformes; family Loricariidae; genus Ancistrus; species Ancistrus triradiatus. The sequence goes on from JAJAGP010003451.1 coordinate 30,353, forward strand.
GAACACACACCTGAAGGTCGGCTTGGCTTCCCACACGAAGCTGTTCGTCCTTTTGCTTTATGTCCTCCTGCCAGCTATCAAGCTCCCTCATGAAGCTCTGCAGATCCTCAGCGTTCTGACGCATCTGCATCTGAAGCTCCATGGCTTTGTTTCCACCTGACATGGTGCAGCTTATCAAGGCGAACTGAAATTATTAGGACAAAAAAAAGACTAAGATGCTTTTATACACAAATACATACATGCACTGCCTGACCAAAGAAAGGTCACCACCTGGATTTAAGTAAGCAAATTGTTAAATAGTTAAAAAAGAGCCTCCCACTGGATAAAAACTACATGGGTGATTATGTTTGAGCTGGCAACAAGTTCTTTAACCCCAACTGATGCAGTGAGGAGCTTCTCATTTGTTAAACAACCATGTCAAAGACACATCCTGTGGTCGTGGAGATGATGTTCATCTGTTTCAGAAGGGTCAGATTGTGAAAGAGTGGTTCAGGGAGCATGAGGCATCATTATCACACATGGATTGTCCACCACAGAGTCCAGAGCTGAACCCCATTGAGAATCTTTGGGATGTGCTGGAGGAGACTTTCTCCCATCATCAATACAAGATCTTGGGGGAAAATTAATGCAGCTATGGACAGAAAAATGAAGCTTGTGGAGACGATGCCACAGCGAATGTCACCTCCTCCTCCTCACCTCTTTTTTCGCCATTTCCAGACCTTTGCTGTCCCTGAGCTCTAATGCGTGAGCGCACAATTCGTGACTGATGAAATAATTATACCAATAACCAAATAAAATTAGACTTTTGGGGTTTCGGGTAGGAGGTTCCACACAAAAGTACCATTTCAATAAAATCTGTTTATTAATTTTGCTCATGTTCAGGTTATGTTATATATAAAATGCAGAGGTGCTGGATCCACACAAATAGGTGCAAGTGCTCCAAATATGAGAAGTACCGGCTGAAATTAAGCACTGCTGCTTAGGTATCAGGTATAAACGACACTGCCTTTGTCTGCCAAACTCGCCTCTTCCCAAAAATAGCCATGAAACAGAAACATATATACAGTGAGGCAAAAAAGTATTTAGTCAGCCACTGAGTGTGCAAGTTCTCCTACTCAGAAAGATGAGAGAGGTCTGTCATTTTCATCATAGCTACACTTCAACTATGAGAGACACAATGAGAGAAAAATCCAGGAAATCACATTGTAGGATTTTTAAAGAATTTAATTGTAAATCATGGTGGAAAATAAGTATTTGGTCAGTAACAAACAAGCAAGATTTCTGGCTCTCACAGACCTGTAACTTCTTCTTTAAGAAACTCTTCTGTCCTCCACTCGTTACCTGTATTAATGGCACCTGTTTGACCTCGTTATCTGTATAAAAGACACCTGTCCACAGCCTCAAACAGTTAGACTCCAAACCCAACCATGGCCAAGACCAAAGAGCTGTCGAAGGAGATCTGCATGGAGGACCAAAATACCAGCTACAGTGTGTGCCAACCTGGTGAAGACTTACAGGAAACGTTTGACCTCTGTCATTGCCAACAAAGGTTATGTTACAAAGTATTGAGTTGAATTTTTGTTACTGACCAAATACTTATTGTCCACCATAATTTACAATACAATTTTTTTTAAATCCTACAATGTGATTTCCTAATTTTTTTCTCATTTTGTCTCTCATAGTTGAAGTGTACCTATGATGAAAATTACAGACCTCTCTCATCTTTCTAAGTCGAAGAACTTGCACAATCAGTGGCTGACTAAATACTTTTTTGCCCCACTGTAACATGGAGTGTTACATATGAATGGAGATCAGTGGAAAAGAGGATTATGGAGAAACTAATCTGAGCTTGAATATAATAAATATGGTCACTACACCACTGCTGGAACAATAAATCTAATGGTGGCCTAAGACTTTTGCACAATACTGTACATACACACACATATATATATATATATATATATATATATAGCTCAAGAGTGCATGGTCTGTAACATTTAGGCCAGTGTTACTCACGTGAATGCCCAGGCCAAAGCTTTAATAGCAGAACATTGCCATATCAGTATCACACTCCCATGTACCCAAACATCCACGTGAAGGAAAAGACACTCTAGTACAAGTGCATTGTAGACGGTCTGCGACTAGACAGTGCCATACTCAGCAGGGGGCGCTGCACTGGGTGTTGGGACACATTCTTTGGACAGATATTGGAACCAAGAGCATGAACCCATAGACCCGAACCTGCCTGGTGGAAGTGATGTAGTGGTGTGGGAAAGCTTAGCGGCTTTGCAAAAGTTTAAGCACCCCGTTCAGGCTTAACTGCACATTTTATAACTTGGGACAATTAAAACACAACATGGCGTTTGGGCAGCGGAATTAAAACGAGCATTGAAATGCGTTACCTGCAAAGGTTGTGTTAAAGCTCTTCATCAACAAAGCGGGTCACCGGATCGGGGTGCACAAACTTTCGGGTAACCCAGTTGAAAGCTTAGATCCGGTTCATCTAGCTAATGTTCAGTGAAATCCAAAACGACGTAAAATAAGGAGAATGAACTCGATCGTACCTGTAGTAGCTCTAATAATTATGGGTTTAGAGCTGAATCAGGAGAAGGTAGAGATCCTCACGCTCCACATGCTACCGTTTGCCATGACAGCGGTACACACACATCCACTAAGATGGTGGAGAAACACCGAGAAGTTTCATCTACAAGAGCGCCACTTCTGAAACAAATCCGCCACCTACTGATGTGGAGGAGTGCAATTTCCTCCATCGCTATCCAAGAGCTTCACTCATTCATTCACACTCTCACACTTTCTACTACACTCACTCACTCAATCACCCTCACACATTCATTTACACTCACTCACACATTCACATTCATTCAACTACGCTCACTCACTCGTTCAAATACACTTAGTCATTTAACTACCCTCACTCATTCATACTCACTCTTAACTACACTCGTTTATATTCACTTATCCTCAATTAAATACATTCATACTCAATCAACTACACTCACTCATTCACTCTCATTCAACTAAACTTAGTCATCCTCACTCACTCGCACTCGTTCTACGCTCACTCATTCACACTCACTTACACCCATTCAGCTGCACTCACTCACTCACTCACTCACTCACTCAATCACAATCATTCAACTACACTCACTCACACTCATTCAACAACACTCACTAAATTACAATCATTCAATTACATTCACTCACACTCATTCAACTACACACTCACTCACTCACTCAATCACAATCATTCAACTACACTCACTCAATCACAATCATTCAACTACATTCATTCAATCACAATCATTCAACTACATTCACTCACACTCATTCAACTACACTCACTCAATCACAATAATTCAATTACATTCACTCACACTCATTCAACTACACACTCACTCACTCAATCACAATCATTCAGCTACACTCACTCACTCAATCACAATCATTCAACTACATTCACTCAATCACAATCATTCAACTACACTCACTCAATCCCAGTCATTCAACTACATTCACTCACACTCATTCAGCCACACTCACTCACTCAACTACACTCACCCACTCAGTCACAATCATTCAACTACACTCACTCAATCACAATCATTCAACCACACTCACTCACTCACTCACAATCATTCAACTACACTCACTCACACTCATTCAACCACACTCACTCACTCACTCACTCACTCACAATCATTCAACTACACTCACTCACTCAATCCCAATCATTCAACCACACTCACTCACTCACTCACTCACAATCATTCAACTACACTCACTCACTCAATCCCAGTCGTTCAACTACATTCACTCACACTCATTCAGCCACACTCACTCACTCAACTACACTCACTCACAATCATTCACCTACATTCACTCACAGTCATTCAACCACACTCACTCACTCATTCACTCACAATCATTCAACTACACTCACTCACTCAATCCCAATCATTCAACTACACTCACTCAATCACACTCATTCAACTACACTCTCTCACTCAATCACAATCATTCAGTTACATTCACTCACAGTCATTCAACCACACTCACTCACTCGCTCACTATCATTCAACTACACTCACTCATTTACTCACACTCATTCAATCACACTCACTCACTCACTCACTCACTCACAATTATTCAACTACACTCACTCACTCAATCCCAATCATTCAACTACACTCTCTCACTCAATCACAATCATTCAGTTACATTCACTCACACTCATTGAACCACACTCACTCACTCACTATCATTCAACTATACTCACTCACTCACTCACTCACTCACTCACTCATTCATTCATTCATTCAACTATGCTCACACACATTTAGCTACACACTGACTGAGGCAGTAGGCAGTGTATACTAAGGCACTACACCCCATATACTGGTGCAGGATGCAGTGTGTACCAGAGTAGCACACAGTGTATGCTTATCTAGTAGGCAGTGTGCATTTTGAACGCACTCTCGCTCTCTCTCTCTCTCACGAGGATCTTTGGCGTCTCGTTTCGACCTTTTCCCTCGCGCATCACGTGACTAAGAAAGATGGCCGCGTCCTCCTTGTACAGTCCGCAGTGAGAACATTTCCTCCGTGAACATTGAGTGCGCGCGTCACATGGATTAATGGATCAAAATAAAGAACAAAACGATGATTACGGCTATAACCTGTTTCCGGAAAGAAAGAAGAGCAAATACAAGAAAGGCTCCATTGGGGAGAGCTTGTTTACTTTCAACCACAAATGTCAGGTTATGCTGCAGCTCGCTCTCGAAACAAGTAAGAGCTCACATTTCTTCCTCATCAGAAAGCTTTCTTTGTTATCCTGATCCTTACTATTTTGTATTACAACAGATGGGCTTACAATTAAATAATTTGATGGAACTTTTAGTTTAGAAAATCAATTAAATGTCACGTAACAAGACTGTAGTTCAATTCTGGCCAAGGGTCACTGTAGAAGAACAATTTAACAATAAACCTGTTGTTAAATGTTTGCAAACTATCAAGGAACAGATTTTACAGATCTACTACAATTCACTCAGTATTTGGACTTGTCACCTTTTGAAACCAGATGCCGTTGTAGCCCATCCGCGTCAAGTGTTCCAGAGTGTTGTACACTTCTTTTCTGATCAAAAAAATCGTTTTTGCTCAGTTGAGTTCTTCCTTCCTTAAAGTCTGACCGATTTTCTTTGATTCCTCAAAAAAAGAGGGTTTTTAGGTAGTGGTGGTGTCACATGGCTTTGGAGTCTCGGGTTCGAACCTCGCATCTGATTGCTGTCTGTGTATGGACAGTATACTCCACGTTCCTCTCACTTCCCATAAAGTGCCAGTAGACTTACCTAAATGAATTCACGGTCTTGAGACTTGAAATCACAACCCTCTGCAACCAAATGCAGTTGTAGCCCAGCTGCCACAAGGTGCAGTGTGTATTATGACGCTTCTCTGATCAGCATTCGAGTTACTATAGGTTATTCTTTCACTAATTATTGTCAGTTACCATAAATAGAAAGTATGGTGGCATTAGGGCATCGTTTTGGGCGGTGGCTCATTTGTGTTCTTATGAAAATACCCTTTATATTGACATGACTATGGTCTAGGGTTAGCTTGTTGTAGCCCATCCGCATGAAGGTTCGGCACAGACCCTGAGCCTTTACTTTAAATCTCTATGAGCTTCTCATTTTTCCTTCTCCTTCAGATCCGTACGCTAAGCTTCTCCTGGGAGCCCTGAAGAACGCGGGCTGGTACGTCTGGTCTCCTCAGGTTCATGTGTCAGCCACCTCTTTAAGGTTATGCCACTGATGCTGATCTGTCTCTGCAGCACAGTGAACAAGGACAGACATTTCTCCTGCGAGGACTGCGATGGAATCGTCAGCGGCGGCTTCGATGCCGTGACTTCCCAAGTAAGAAGCTCCGAAATGAACAAATCATATGATGCTGTTTGCCCTGGTGTGTGATCATCAGTGAGTAGAGTAATGATGAGAAGTACGTTACATGGCCAAAAGTTTGTAGACACACCTTCCCACTTTCTGCCTGACCTGCCAGAGCTCCTCTGGTCAATGTTGGATCAGCCATGATGTTTGTATTTAGAGTCATGAGATGTGATATCATGTCCAAATGGGCAGAAGAGCTACAGAGTCACAGAAATGTTTAAAGCTGGTTATGGGAGGAATGTGTCACGACGCAGTGCAGCGCCACCTGCTGGCTGAGTATGGGACTGGCTAGTCACAGACCGGCCACAGTTCTCACAAGGTTAGGCCTTGTCCTACAGTGGGCACCAGGGTCAGAACTGGACCTTCAGCCCATTTTCTTTCCATCACATAGATGGTAGGGGACATGCGCACCATTTACCTGGGATCTGGCGGAGGGGGTGTGATGCTGTGGGTAAGGTTCTGCTGGGAAGCCCTGTTTAGACTTTAGTTTGACGTGGAACACCGAGCTAAACATTGTTACGGACTAGGCTGATCGGTGCATACATTAACACCATGATGATCTACTTATGACCAATTAATACCATTTAGAAATAATCGGCAGCGTCCGAAATCTGCATCTTATTACTGTTCCAAAATAGTGGGAAAGATGCAGAGAAACTTTTTTTTTTTTTTTTAAAGAAAATGAAAACGTTGTTTCTAGCATTACAACTTACTGCTTTCAACTGGAAATGGGATTAAAAACTGCTGGCCCATTTTATCCCATAAAAAATGTGATTCCGTTATCTGGTAATAATTGTTTAAGTTAAGTTTTTATTTATAAGAAAAAAAAAAAAAACTGTGCAGAACAGAGACAGTGCATTTGTTCATTTCAATTCAGCTGTTTGGTGTCTTATTTATTGTTACTCGTGTTATTATTATTATTATTATTATTATTATTATTAAAAAAGTTGTCATATCGGAATTATATATCGACCATCGGTCACCCTGCTTTTTAAATATCGGCCATTAAAAAACTCATATCGGTCGACCACTACTAATGGCACACCCTATATAATGTGTGTTATGTCTACAAGTGATTGTTTTACGTTTGCAGATTGTGTTGTGTCAGAACAACATCCATCAGCAGTCTCACATGAACCGTGTGGTCACGCACGAGCTCATTCACGCCTTCGATCACTGCCGGGCTCACGTCGACTGGTTCAACAACGTCAGACACCTGGCCTGCTCAGAGGTGAGGCAGGGCTCTGTTTGTGTGATGTGCATATTGCTATCCAATATTTTATTCATTTACACCATAGTCTCATAGGCTATGAGTTTTATATTTTCGATTTTATTATACTCTTCGTAATCTCTAATTTATTAGTCTACATATTCATATTTCACGAATTTCCCTCTGGGATTAATGAAGTGATATCTCTCTCTCTCTCTCTCTGTCTCTCTCTCTATCTATCTATATTATATATACATACACACAGTGGTGTGAAAAAGTGTTTGCTCCATTCCTGATTTCCTTTTTTTTTTTTTTTTGCATGTTTGTCACACTTAAGTGTTTCGGAACATCAAACCCAATTTAAAGATTAGTCAAAGACAACACCAGTAAACACAAAATGCAGTTTTTAAATGAAGGTGTTTATTATTAAGGGAGAAAAAAATCCAAACCTACATGGCCCTGTGTGAAAAAGTGATTGTGAAGTGAAGATCCAAAGAAATTCAGGAACAACTGAGAAAGAAAGTAATTGATATCTATCAGTCTGGAAAGGGTTATAAAGCCATTTCTAAAGCTTTGGGACTCCAGTGAACCACAGTGAGAGCCATTATCCACAAATGGTGAAGACATGGAACAGTGGTGAACCTTCCCAGGAGTGGCCGGCCGACCAAAATTACCCCAAGAGCGCAGTGACGACTCATCCAAGAGATCACAAAAGACCCCACAACAACATCCAAAGAACTGCAGGCCTCTCTTGTCTCAGTTAAGGTCAGTGTTCATGCCTCCACCATAAGAAAGAGACTGGGCAAAAATGGCCTGCATGGCAGAGTTCCAAGACCAAAACCACTGCTGAGCAAAAAGAACATTAAAGCTTGTCTCAATTTTTCCAAAACACATCTTGATGATCCCCAAGACTTTTGGGAAAACACATTCTGTGGACTGACGAGACAAAAGTTGAACTCTTTGAAGGTGTGTGTCCCATTACATCTGGTGTAAAAGTAAACACAGCATTTCAGAAACAGAACATTTATAGCAACAGTAACATATGGTGGTGGTAGTGTGATGGTCTGGGGCTGTTCTGCTGCTTTCAGGACCTGGAAGACTTGCTGTGATAAATGGGAACTATGAATTCCGCTGTCTACCAAAAAATCCTGAAGGAGAATGTCCGGCCATCTGTTGGTGACCTCAAGCTGAAACGAACTTGGGTTCTGCAGCAGGACAATGATCCAAAACACACCAGCAAGTCCACCTCTGAATGGCTGAAGAAAAACAAAATGAAGACTTTTGAGCGGCCTAGTCAAAGTCCTGACCTGAATCCTATTGAGATGCTGTGGCATGACCTTAAAAAGGCCGTTCATGCTGGAAAACCCTCCAGTGTGGCTGAATTACAACAATTCTGCAAAGATGAGTGGCCAAAATTCCTCCACAATGCTGTAAAAGACTCATTGTAAGTTATCACTAATGCTTGGTTGCAGTTGTTGCTGCTAAGGGTGGCCCAACCAGTTATTAGGTTTAGGGGGCAATCACTTTTTCACACAGGGCCATGTAGGTTTGGATTTTTTTTCTTCCTTAATAATAAACACCTTCATTTAAAAACTGCATTTTGTGTTTACTTGTGCTGTCTTTGACTGATATTGAAATTGGTCTGATGTTCTGAAGCACTTAAGTGTGACAAACATGCAAAAAAATAGGAAATCAGGAAGGGGGCAAACACTATTTCAAAACAGTGTGTGTGTGTGTGTGTGTGAATTGTAAAGCTGCTTTGAGATGATGCTAAATTGTAAAAAGTGCTACAGAAATAAATCTGACTTTTTTTTATGTTAAGATTCGGGCAGCCAATCTCAGCGGGGATTGCTCTTTCAGCAACGAACTGGCCAGGTTTAATTTTGGCCTCAAACAGCACCATCAGGTCAGTGTACAACTATAAATATATAAACGTTTTATAGACACCATTGCTATCAGTAGCTACAGGGCGTCCCACAAGTCCAGCGTCATGGGGAAAAACAAACAAATTACTCCGTATGTGTACCATTATTCTCAATACAGAGCCAACTCTAATTTAAGTCTGCTGTTCTATTTCCCTGCTTATTGTATACTATTGTTTGCCCTCTGATGATGGACTTAGGGAACACCCTGTATAAAGTCAGTGATGCTTCTGTAAAATGTATATACATACACTCACCGGTCACTTTATTAGGTACACCGCCTTGTTCCTACACCCATTGTCCATTTTATCAGCTCTGTTTACCATATAGGAGCACTTTGTAGTTCTGTAGTTACCGACTGTAGTCCATCTGTTTCTCTACATGCTCTGTTTGTCCCCTTTACTCTGTTCTCTAATGGTCAGGACCCCACAGGACCAGCACAGATCAGGTACTATTTGGGTGGTGGGTCATTCAGCACTGCACTGACACTGATGTGGTGGTGGTGTGTTAGTGTGTGTTGTACTGGTACGAGTGGATCAGACACAGCAGTGCTGCTGGAGTTTTAAATAACCTCAATGTCAGTGCTGGACTGAAAATAATCCACCTATCAAAAATATCCAGCCACCAGCATACTGTAGGCAGCTTCCTGTGAGCACTGATGAAGGATTAGAGGATGACTAGCACAAACTGTAGAACAAGGTGGATCAGTAAGGTGAATGTCTCTAATAAGGTGATTCCCGTTGTGTTTTTAGTGTTACTTAGTCAACTAAATAGTCTCTCAAATAGACACAGCCACGACTTCAGCGTGGAAGCTCTACAAAATCAGTGAAAAGACAACATGCTCCCTGTTTGCAATACATGCACAGAGAAAGTAATGTTCAAGTAACTTATTTAGGTCTAATATGTTGACAGCAGCATAAAGGTGCTCTGATGTTTTTGTTTGTATTAAATGGTGCACTTGTTGTCACTTGTGTAAGTAAAAATGTTGGTCTTTCGGAATCAGAATCAGCCAGTCACATGTTTTATAAGCTGGAAATCAGAATCAGCCGAGAAAGCTACAGCTGGTGCATAAACCCAGTCTCCAGTCCTGACCATTAGCTAACAGAGTAACGAGGACGATGTAGAGAAACAGATGGACTACAGTCTGTAATTGTAGAACTACAAAGTGCTAAGTGGAACAGAGAAAATGGACAGTGAGCGTAGAAACATTTACAGCATTTAGCAGACACCCTTATCCAGAGCGACTTACAATTGATACAGTCTTACAGTCCAAGAAATTGTGGGTTAAGGGCCTTGCTCAAGGACCCAACAGTGGCAGCTTGGCAGAGGTGGGATTTGAACCCTGGACCTTCTGATCCATAGTCCAGTACCTTAACCGCTAGGCTACCACAGTCCGAAACAAGGTGTAGCTATTAAAGTGATCGATGAGTGTTTATTCACACAGTGAAGTATATACTATAGCTTGTAGACAGTACATTTACTGAAACCATAGTATGTATTTCAAAGTCTAAAGTATGATAATGAAAAGGCGCCCCTAACTGAATCTCTTCTTAGGTATGTGTACGCGACCGGGCGGTACGCTCCATCCTGGCCGTACGCAAGGTGAGCAGGGAAGAGGCGGAGAAAGTGGTGGCTGAGGTTTTCGAGACCTGCTTCAACGACCACGCCCCCTTCGGCCGCATCCCACACGGCAAAAAGGACGCCAACTTCGCCTACCGAGATTTCAAGAACAGAGATCGATACTATGCAAACCTGTAGGTGCAAAAACAGAGACGCCATCGGAGACGTTATTAATGCAGCTCGGTTTATGTAACGTTACCCAGAGATTCTATGGTCAGCGAATGAATGACTGAATGTTGGCTGATCCGTACCGGTCTTCTAGAAGTTCACAGGCCATTGTAAGTGCAGACTACACGTTTAAGGAAACTTTTGCTGACTGATTAAAAAGATGAATGTAAAACTGGGATTTATGAAATCTACTCTTATGGTGCTTTTTAAAAGGGTGCAAGTTAGAAAATGTACCATCTTTAAGGATGAACTGACAGGAGACGTCACTAGAGCAGATAACAGTAAAGGAAAATTGTAAATAAAGACTTTCTGTTGGGAACGAAACATATTTAATGTGTGTACCTGAATGATAACATGACTAGTCCAGAGCGTAATAAATTGTGATCCATCGAGTGTCTCAGTGTGCTTATTTCAATGCTACATGCAGCCAGAGGTGGCAGACTTGCGCAGGTTCGTTTCATAAGTAAAAGTACTACTAATCTTGTAAAAAACTCACATTAAAGTTGAAGTGTGGCTCATATATTTTACACAAGTAGCAACAAAAGTGCTAAAGTACTAAAATGCTAAGTACTAAGTACTATCTAACTCTTTTTTTTTTGTTTGTTTTTGAAACAAGTGTTTTTTATTAAGCGGAAGAGCTACAGATCAATGATACTGAGGGTACGTAATGGTTTGTGCTATAAGAATCATCTGCACAAATGACATTATCATCTTCAGCTCACCACGCCAACAACAACAGAATTGAAACATTTTCAAAATACATACACAAATATAAAATAAAAGATACAGATATTAAATAGTTTGGATTTTTTTCTCTCATAAGTAGACATGGTAATATTCAATAATGCAGTAAATCATGATATTCAACCCAAACTATAGTTCTCATCGACTCTGAACACACTGTTCCTGCATTTTAGTCCAACAAACTGCAGCTTCACCAATTTAGAGCAGTTCTTCTTTAAAACGCTTCAATACAATACTTACTTTAAAAAGGGACTTATGCAAAACCTTTAAGATATTACATAGATTTGAATGTAACTCATATTCATCACAGAAGCAGAATTAACTGTCACAGGGACATGGGAAAACCTCTAGTGTCTAAAAGGCATCATACAAAACAGAATGACTTTTTAATTTGTAACGCTCAGATTACAAATAATCTTTTGCATAATAAATATCATTGTCTGCTGGTGATGCAAAATGCACCAAATTGTAGGACTGACTCAAGTAAGAAATGTACCTAACTGTGTAGTGTCACTCACTTCAAAGTGCGCTTTCATATTTGACAGCGAATTCTTAAATGCCATGAGCTCTTGTTTCTCTGGGAGACACAAAATATGAATTTGCAGACCCAGCTACATCAAATAATTCCTTCAAGTGAGGCCATGGATGAGTTTTTATTTCTGAGTTTTTATTAAGGGAGAAAAAAATCCAAACCTACATGGCCCTGTGTGAAAAAGTGATTGCCCCCTAAACCTAATAACTGGTTGGGCCGCCCTTAGCAGCAACAACTGCTACCAAGCGTTTGGGATAACTTGCAATTGAGTCTTTTACAGCGTTGTGGAGGAATTTTGGCCACTCATCTTTGCAGAATTGTTGTAATTCAGCCACATTGGAGGGTTTTCCAGCATGAACGGCCTTTTTAAGGTCATGCCACAGCATCTCAATAGGATTCAGGTCAGCACTTTGGCTAGGCCACTCAAAAGTCTTCATTTTGTTTTTCTTCAGCCATTCAGAGGTGGACTTGCTGGTGTGTTTTGGATCATTGTCCTGCTGCAGAACCCAAGTTCGTTTCAGCTTGAGGTCACGAACAGATGGCCGGACATTCTCCCTCAGGATTTTTTGGTAGACAGCAGAATTCATAGTTCCATTTATCACAGCAAGTCTTCCAGGTCCTGAAGCAGCAGAACAGCCCCAGACCATCACACTACCACCACCATATTTTACCGTTGCTATAATGTTCTTTTTCTGAAATGCTGTGTTACTTTTACACTAGATGTAATGGGACACACCTCCAAAGAGTTCAACTTTTGTCTCATCAGTCCACAGAATGTTTTTCCAAAAGTCTTTGGGATCATCAAGATGTGTTCTGGGAAAATTGAGACGAGCTTTAATGTTCTTTTTGCTCAGCAGTGGTTTTCATCTTGGAACTCTGCCATGCAGACCATTTTTTTCCAGTCTCTTTCTTATGGTGGAGGCATGAACACTGACCTTAACTGAGACAAGTGAGGCCTGCAGTTCTTTGGATGTTGTTGTGGGGTCTTTTCTGACCTTTTGGAGGAGTCGTCTCTGTGCTCTTGGGGTAATTTTGGTTGGCCGGCCACTCCTGGGAAGGTTCATCACTGTTCCATGTCTTCTCCATTTGTGGATAATGGCTCTCATTGTGGTTCTCTGGAGTCTCAAAGCTTTAGAAATGGCTTTATAACCCTTTCCAGACTGATAGATCTCAATTACTTTCTTTCTCAATTGTTCCTGAATTTCTTTGGATCTCGGCATGATGTGTAGCTTTTAAGGATCTTTTGGTGTACTTCACTTTGTCAGGCAGGTCCTATTTAAGTGATGTCCTGATTGAGAACAGGTGTGACAATAATCAGGCCTGGGTGTGGCTAGAGACAATGAACTCAGGTGTGATAAACCTTAGTTAAGTTATGTTGTAACAAGGGGGGGCAAACACTTTTTCACACAGGGCCATGTAGGTTTGGATTTTTTTCTCCCTTAATAATAAACACCTTCAGTTAAAAACTGCATTTTGTGTTTACTTGTGTTGTCTTTGACTAATATTTAAATTTGTTTGATGTTCTGAAACACTTAAGTGTGACAAACATGCAAAACAAAATAGGTAATCAGGAAGGGGGCAAACACTTTTTCACACCACTCTACAGATACCTAAAAAATTCTTAAGTACTTACCATTTCTGCATTCAGCAATTAGACAGTAAGGGTTCATTAAAATGTGCAGGTCATAACCAGACTGTACAGTATATGATTATAAGTGAATGTAGCAGCTCCTGGAAGCAGTTCCTAAGGTCTGGGTCAGAATCCCAAGCTGGTGTTGCAACATGAAGGTCTGGGTTGTGGGGCAATATGACACACACAGGGTGTACTTCCACTACCCTGACTGGGATACACTGGGTCCAAACAGGAACTTTGACTTGAATGTGTTAAGGATTAAAACCAAAATGTTGTACATGTATTACACCAGGGGGCATATGGGTGCAGAGGTTAGACTCAGGCTCGGGTCTCGGCTTTGCCGCTGCCTATGTAGAGTTTGAATGTTCTCCCTTTATCTGTTTGGGTTCCCTCCAGGTACTCTGGTTTTCTTCCACATTCCAAATGCACACTTTCGGTCAGTTGGTGACTACTAAAAGTGTATGAGTGCGTGTGTGCTTGTGCTGTGTGATGGACTGGTGCCCTGTGTACAGTGCGTACCCACCTTGCACCCTGTGCTGCTAGTTAGGCCCCGGCTTTCCCGCGACACTTGAGTAAGTGGGTATGGAAGGTAAGGTATTGCAGCTGTACTTTGTTTGTAAAACCACTAGGAGGCAGTAGAAGCATAGATTCAGCACTGTTGCATCGCGGCTCAAGAGACTCAGGTTCAGAATCTCGACTTGTCCACTGCCTGTGTGGAGTTTGCATGTTCTCCCTTTATCTGAGTGCGTTTCCTTCAGGTACTCTGGTTTCCTCCAACTTTCCAAAGACACTTTAAGTCAATTGGTGTCGCTAAAAGTGTCCTAGTGTGAGTGTGTGAGTGTTCTTGTGCTCTGTGATGGACTGGCGCCCTTATTAGATAGGGTCTCCATCTTGCACCCTGTGCTGTTAGTTAAGCTCCGGCTCCCCCGTGACACTTGGTTAAGTGAGTATGGAAAGTAGGTGAGGCATTATTATTATTGTTATTATTATTATTATTATTATTATTGTTTGGACTGAGTGTCAGTTGTAGTGTGTCGGTAAGACCACTTGGAGGCGGTAAAAGCATAGTTTTAAGACGCCATGAGGTTGACACGAACTGATCTGGAAAAGGTGTAAAAACGCTTTAAACTTAGTAGCACTTCGGTGTGTATTTTGTTTTTCGATGTAATGAAGAGACACAACGTGATAACAGACCAGATCACATACGGTGCCCTGAGGTAATTCGTTTTTAATTCAAATGACCATTGCATCTCTGTTTATTAGCTCAAATATAGATCTCACTGAGGTACTGTAGCTCCACATGAACTGGCTATGCCTCCAGGGTTGCCAGATTTACGTTTAAATGTGGTTATTTAGCAGAGGATCTTATAACTCATACAGTCTTACCAAGTAATTGAAGGTTAAGGGCCTTGAAGAGGTTTTAATGAAGAGATTTTAATCTAAAGTGGGAGTTGGTCTGTCACAGATGAGAAACGAAGAACAAATGAACACTATTTTTTAAAATTAATTTACACCAGACACTTGAGACTCAACTCAGACTCACTTGGCAGACACTTGAGACACAATTCCATTCATATGCTAGAGACCCAAGACTCGAAAACACAGATTTAAATCTTGTTAAGAGCATACATGAGATTTAATGAACTATTCAAGCTGTGACATAGAAGTTGTCCAATTTATTGTACACAGGCAACAGCTAATGATAACAACTACACCAAAGGACAAGTTTAAAAGCTATTTTATTATATTATATAAAAAATATTATTATATGAATATAACCCCAAAACAGAAAAAAGTTGGGACAGTATGGAAAATGCAAAAAAGAAGTGAGAGACAGAAAAATAAATGCAGTGTTTTATAAATTTACTTTGACTTTTATTTCATAGCAGACAGCATGAGATATTTCTTGTTTTTTTTCTGGTCAACATCATTTCATTTGTTAATAAACATCCAGTCCTGCATTTCAGGACTACAACACATTACAAAAAAAGTTGGAACGGGGGCAATTTATGTCTAGTAATGAGGTGGTGGTGTCAGAGGGCATGGGTTGGCGTTACAGAAAAAAATACCCAGCCACTGGGGGCGTATCCCTACTACCAGTCCCAAACCCTGATAAGTTTGGGACTGTTGTGTCAGGAAGGGCATCAGGAAACCGGTGCAAAATCTGATATGATTCACAGTGGTGATGATTCACATTAGCTGGGGAAAGAGGATTTTTTTTAAAAATAATTGTACAATGTACAACTGAAGAATTTTTGGGGTTTGGGTTAAGAGCTTTACTCAAGGGCCTACAATGGTGGCTTGGCAGTGCTGGGACTTGACCCTAAGACCTTATGATCAGTCCAGTACCCTAACCTCTATTCAACCAATAGTTCTGTTGGCATATTATGAACCATTAGCTCCGAGCTTGCTAAAAATAACAGAGATCAGAGGTAAAAGGGATATCTACATACTTTCGGATATGTAGCATATGTACATTTACTCATTGCATGTGGGCTAGTTATTGCAAACTTTTACTGGACATCAAGCAGGGCCACATTTGAGGTACAGTACTGTGTAAAAGTCTTACAGTGGTGCTGGAAAGTTTGTGAACCCTTTAGAATTTTCTGTATTTCTGCATAAATATGACCTAAAACATCATCATATTTTCACATAAGTCCTAAAAGTAGATAAAGAGAACCCAGTTAAACAAATGAGACAAAAATATTATACTTCCTCATTTATTTATTGAGGAAAATGATCCAATATTACATATTAGTGAGTGGCAAAAGTATGTGAGCCTCTAGGATTAGCAGTTAATTTGAAGGTGAAATTAGAGTCAGGTGTTTTCAGTCAATGGGATGACAATCAGGTCAGAAGATTTCTGAGGATCTCAGAAAAGGAATTGTTGATGCTCATCAGGCTGGAAAAGGTTACAAAACCATCTCTAAAGAGTTTGGACTCCACCAGTCCACAGTCAGACAGATTGTGTACAAATGGAGGAAATTCAAGACCATTGTTACCCTCCCCAGGAGTGGCCGACCAACAAAGATCACTCCAAGAGCAAGGTGTGTAATAGTTGGTGAGGTCACAAAGGACCCCAGGGAACCTTCTAAGCAACTGAAGGCCTCTCTCACATTGGCTAATGTTTAATGTTCATGAGTCCACCATCAGAAGAAACACTGAACAACAATGGTGTGCATGGCAGGGTTGCAAAGAGAAAGACACTGCTCTCCAAAAAGAACATTGCTGCTCGTCTGCAGTTTGTTAAAGATCACGTGGACGAGCCAGAAGGCTATTGGAAGAATTTTGTGACACATGAGACCAAAATAGGACTTTTTGGTTTAAAAGAAAAGCGTTATGTTTTGGAGAAAGGAAAACACTGCATTCCAGCATAAGAACCTTATTCCATCTGTGAAACATGTGGTGGTAGTATCATGGTTTGGGCCTGTTTTGCTGCATCTGGGCAGGACGACTTGCCATCATTGATGGAACAATGAATTCTGAATGATATCAGAGAATTCTAAAGGAAAATGTCAGGACATCTGTCCATGAACTGAATCTCAAGAGAAGGTGGGTCATGCAGCAAGACAACGACCCTAAGCACACAAGCCGTTCTACCAAAGAATGGTTTAAGAAGAATAAAGTTCATGTTTTGGAATGGCCAAGTCAAAAGTTCTGACCTTAATCCAATGGAAATGTTGTGGAAGGACCTGAAGTGAGCAGCTAATGTAAGGAAACCCACCAACATCCCAGAGCTGAAGCTGTTCTGTATGGAGGAATGGGCTAAAATTCCTCCAAGCCGGTGTGCAGGACTGATCAACAGTTACAGGAAACGTTTAGTTACAGTTATTGCTGCACAGGGGGGTCACACCAAATACTGAAAGCAAAGGCTCATATACTTTTGCCCTCACTAATATGTAATATTGGATCATTTTCCACAATAAATAAATGACCAAGTATAATATTTTTGTCTCATTTGTTTAACTGGGTTCTCTTTATCTACTTTTAGGACTTGTGTGAAAATCTGATGATGTTTTTACGTCATATTTATGCAGAAATATAGAACATTCTAAAGGGTTCACAAACTTTTTCAAGCACCACTGTAGGCCCCCATTACATTTCCTGTTTAGCAATGGTATAATAACCATATATACAGATCGTCGATGATCGGACTCAAAAGTTTAAAACTTGGATTTCGTCACTCCATAATCCTCTGTCCCACTGATCCTCATTCCAATCTTTTGTGAGTTTTAGCATATCGTATCCTTTTCACCCTGTTCCCCTTCCGAAAAAAGTGGTTTCTGGGCTGCTACCCATCCAAAAGACCATTTCCTGATCAAGCTTTTTTCAAACTGTAGAAGGGTCAATTTGGCATCCCCATGAAGCTGCCAGATGCTTGATACTACTGCTCAAGTATGAGGGGAGGAAACACTAAATACTTGCCACTGTAGCCTATAGAAGCTGTTTTTTACTGCTGCATACATATTTCCTGCATTTTTTGGTTGCATTTTTGATAAAGAGACTGAGAAATCATTATATATGGTTATTAAACTGTTGCTAAAACAATGGTATATCTAATCTAATGGTGGCCTAAGATTTTTGCACAGTACTGTAAGTGGAAAGTTGAATGCATTTGATTTTTTAACCAAACTCTTCCTTAAAATAGGCCACTTACTTCAAGGACAAAGCTGAGATCACTACTCGATGATCTTTAAAGGTTATTTTCCAGACGGGATCTCCCAGCGGTCCAAAATGATCAGCGGTACAAGAATAAAGAGGGAGGAATTATTCCTGACTATAACCTCTCTGTCTGTCTGGAACATGGACCTTAACAACTTTAGCTGAAGACATGAACCAACCCCCGGTTCTGTTAGACAGTCCCATAGAAGAAAATGCAAAATCAAGAAGTTGTGTCTTCAGCTATGGGCTTCATCAGTTGCTTAATACAAACAGGCTGTGTTTTCTTTCGACCCAGGTTTAGATGATGTGATGTGAGCAAGTCGTGCCACAATCAATTTCTCTGTTGATCTCAGTCGTCCTCCGGATGGGTGATTTGCATGTTCGTTAAGCGTAACGGCTCTGATATCCACAGGGGGTTCATTAGTGGGGATGGTGACCTTCTTTTCCTTGCCATAGTCCAACTTTTTGACCTCTCAGTCTCATTATCTACAAAGATGTGAGGGACAGGCGACTGCGAGGCACCGCAGCACAGCCCATCGCTCGTGTTCCTCATCAGCCTCGGTATCAAAGCCTTTTGTTGCTGAGGGCTTTTAGCAATTAAAAGTTAGAAAACATATAATGAATATGCTAACGATTTTATATTGGGGCGGAAAAGACAGCCGGCTCGACTGGGGGCCTTGCAGTGCACCATAATTATCCTGTTTAAAAATAATTAGGGGCTCTGTTTGCATTCCTTTCTATTGGAATACTTTTTATCTTGCCCTATGTACCTATATTTGAATGTTAGTTACTCCGATTTAATTCAGCAGCACTTTGTGTAATGGTTGATAAATAAGTTTGACATTGACTGCTTACGTCTTGATGCATGCTCAATGATCCAGGTAAGAAAATCCCAGAAGTTGAATCTGTTCATCTGGACATAGGTTTTGTTGGAGAAACGTTTCGTCACTCATCTAAGTGACTTCTTCAGTCTCGCAGTTGGAAAACTTTCCCCAAGCTTATTATACAGCACGTTGCATAACGACTGGTACCAGCACCATTGCATAACAATGGGACCGGTGATCAGTTTAAATATGCAGATTGACATAGCCATTAACGACAATGGCCACGTGTGCCATTCACACAGGATTGGGGGAAGGGCTGCAATGGCTCCGTTGTAAGATGGTGAGAGGGTGTGTACTCTGAGGCCCCCTCCTCGGTTTCAGGGATGGACGTTCCCTTTTTACAAAAAATGGCTTCTTTTACTCCGCGTTCAAACCATCGTCCTCCCCATCAAGGATCTGCACGTCTTCATCCTTTGAAAGAGTGTCCACTGGCCTTGTAGGTGGGTGTAAACCGCAGAGTCCTGACCTGATGAGGTAGTTCTTCTATGTTTGTGCCATCCGTTTCGCCAGTGGCTGTTTGGTTTCCCCGATGTACAATTCCTGGCAATCCTCCTGGCACTTAACAGCGTACACTACATTACTCTGTTTTGTGCTGGGGGACCCGATCCTTGGGGTGGACCAGTTTTTCTAGTGTAGCATGTTTTTGGGGTTTGAAAAAGCACTGAGACGCGGTTGTTTGGCAAATAATGACGGTGTTGGCAAATATGTTGTCTCAATTGTTCCGATGTTCCTGCCACATATGGAATCACCACTGGTTTACGCTTAGACTTGTGTTGTTGTTTGTTTCTCCTCTCGTCGATCTGCTGGAGCACTGTTTGGGCATCTTGCTTTGACAAAGGCACAGTTCGGATAACCACATTTGCCCAGGGCCTGCTTTATGTGAGATTTCTCCTCCATCCTTGTCGCTGTTGTCAGTGGCACAGTGTCCTGACCTGACTCCTAGTTTGTGCTTGCAGTGGGGTGATTGAGAGAGTCAACCTTAAGTACTGATCCGTATGTGTTGGCTTACGGTAAACATCGACTTTCAATCGTCCCCCATCTCCAATCACAACCTCACAATCCAAGAAGGCTAACCTGCCATTCTTCACATCCTCCCTGGTAAACTTACTGTGTCTGTCCACTGAGTTGATGTGGTCGGTGAAATGTGGCACTTCCTGAGATTTCATTTTAACCCAGGTGTCATCCACATATCTGAACCAATGGCTGGGTGGTGTTCCTGAATAGGATCTTAGTGCCTTCTTTTCCACTTCTTCCATATACAGGTTGGCCACGATGGGTGAAACTGGGGAGCCCATAGCACACCCATGTTTCTGCCTATAGTACTGCTCTCTGTATGTGAAATAGGTGGATTGAAGACACAGCTCCAGAAGCAAACACACCTGGTCCGAGTTAAGGGTGGTCCTATTGCTGAGAGTGGGGTCATTCTGTAGTTTCACTCGGACTACCTCTACTGCCTCAGCAACTGGAACGCACACGAAGAGCGATGTGACATCAAACGAGAACATTGTTTCATCCGTCTCCATAATGACGTCCCTCACCTTATCCACGAAATCCATGGTGTTCTGGATGTGATGATCCGTGCTGCCTACCAACGGGTTGAGGATCGATGCCAGAAACTTGCCGATGTTGTAGGTCACTGAGTTCATCATACACACAATGGGCCGCAATGGCACATCCTGTTTGTGTATCTTAGGTAAACCATACAGACTAGGTGTAGCCTCCCCTGTATGGTTGACTCCTTACATTTTAATAAGTTCCAGAGATTGGGACATGAGTTTCATGTTAGCAATTCGAGTTGCACTCGAGTCCATAATGATCGACTCATGACTTGACTCAGACACACAAGCAAACAACTCGCACCCCGAGACTCGAATTAGTATTTTAGAGATTCAAATTTTTACTTGGACTTGCAAGACTCGAGTCGCCACTCAAATTTGCACTCTAGAGACTGCAGACTCAACTTAGACTCTCCCACGAGAGACTCGACTCAAATAAGTAAAAGTCAAATCAGCTAAGAACGGGAAACTGAGGCTACAATTTACAGGGGCTCACCAAAACTGGACAACAGAAGACTGGAAAAACGTTGCCTGGACCGATGAGTCTCGATTCAGATGGTTGGGTCAGAATTGGTGTAAGCAACATGAAAGCATGGATCTGTCCTGTCTTGTAACACCGGTTCAGGCTGCTGGTGGTGTAATGGTGTGAGAAATCATTTCTTGACACACTTTATGCCCCTTAATACCAAATGAGCATCATTTAAACCCCACAGCCATGTGCATGCCTTTATAACGACAGTGTTTCATCTTCTGATATCTACTTCCAGCAGGATAACACACCATGTTACAAAGCTCAAATAATCTCAAACTGGTTTGTTGAACATGATAATGGGTTCACTGTACTCAAATGGCTCCACATTTGCCAGATCTCAATCTAACAGAGCACCTTTGGGATGTGGTGGAATGGGAGATACACATCACAGATACTTTCTCTCTGAATGTATACAGTGGGGCAAAAAAGTATTTAGTCAGCCACTGATTGTGCAAGTTCTCCTACTTAGAAAGATGAGAGAGGTCTGTAATTTTCATCATAGGTACACTTCAACTATGAGAGACAATATGAGAAGAAAAATCCAGGAAATCACATTGTGGGATTTTTAAACAATTTAATTGTAAATTATGGTGGAAAATAAGTATTTGGTCAATAACAAAAGTTCAACTCAATACTTTGTAACATAACCTTATAATATAATGACAGAGGTCAAACGTTTCCTGTAAGTCTTCAGCCGGTTTGCACACACTGTAGCTGGTATTTTGGCCCATTCCTCCATGCAGATCTCCTTCTACAGCGCTTTCGTCTTGGCCATAGGTGAGTTTGGAGTATGACTGTTTGAGGCTGTGGACAGGTGTCTTTTATACAGATAATGAGGCCCATTCCTCCATGCAGATCTCCTTTAGAGCAGTGATGTTTTGGGGCTGTTGCTGGGCAACACGGACTTTCAACTCCCTCCACACATTTTCTATGGGGTTGAGGTCTGGAGACTGGCTAGGCCACTCCAGGACCTTGAGCTTTTTATGGAGCCACTCCTTTGTTGCCCGAGCGGTGTGTTTGGGATCATTGTCATGCTGGAAGACCCAGCCACGTTCCATCTTCAATGCTCTCACTGATGGAAGGAGGTTTTGGCTTAAAATCTCACGATACATGGCCCCGTTCATTCTTCCCTTAACACTGATCAGTCGTCCTGTCCCCTCTGCAGAAAAACAGCCCCAAAGCATGATGTTTTCCACCCCCATGCTTCACAGTAGGTATGGTGTTCTTGGGATGCAACTCAGCATTCTTCTTCCTCCAGTTGAGTTTTTACCAGAAAGTTCTATTTTGGTTTCATCTGACCACATGATATTCTCCCAATCCTCTTCTGGATCATCCATATGCTCTCTGGCAAACTTCAGACGGGCCTGAACATGTACTGGCTTAAGCAGGGGGGCACGCCTGGCACTGCAGGATCTGAGTCCCTCTCAGCGTAGTGTGTTACTGATGGTAGCCTTTGTTACTTTGGTCCCAGCTCTCTGCAGGTCATTCATCAGGTCCCTCCGTGTACTTCTGGGATTTTTGCTCACCGCTCTCATGATCATTTTGACCCCACGGGATGAGATCTTGCATGGAGCCCCAGATCGAGGGAGATTATCAATGGCCTTGTATGTCTTCCATGTTCTGACAATTGCTCCCACAGTTAATTTATTCACACCAACCTGATTGCCTATTGTAGATTCACTCTTCCCAGCCTGGTGCAGGTCTCCAATTTTCTTCCTGGTGTCCTTCTACAGCTCTTTGGTCTTGGCCATGGTTGAGTTTGAGGCTGTTGACAGGTATCTTTTATACAGATAACGAGGTCAAACAGGTGCCATTAATACAGGTAACAAGTGGAGGGCAGAAGAGCTTCTTAAATAAGTTACAGGTTTGTGAGAGCAAGTTCCAAGTAGCAAATGATCTGCAGTCTGTAATTATATCTACAACACACCTATATTGTAGGTGAACCTGATTTGGTGAATAAAATTGGTGTAAATTCCCTAATGAGCGTATATTGAAAGAAACACAAATTGTATAAAGAATCATCGGTTTATTTATCTCTTAACGTAGTTTTCCACTAGAGGGCAGTAGAGGGACATTTTATGCTTTTTTAAAAATAAACTTTGGACGGTGTTCATGGATGCTGTCGTAGGATGAGCTTCGCAATAAGTCCAGAGAAAATCCTAAAACTCAGTCACACCTCCGCTGAAAAGCTTCAGAAGTTGTGCAAAATGCGTCCCAAATAGTTTCAAAAACTGACATCTACAACCAAATATCTGCTGTAACTGCTGCATATGAAGGGTTCTACATAAAAAAAACAGCTGAATTAAAAATAAAAAATAAAAAATCAATTTAATGTCAACGTACTGGCTGTAAATTTCGGATCAACTTAGTTCCCTCACGTCAGCCTTTCCTCTTCTTAAGAAGTTAGCTTAAAAGGCTGCAAGCTAATGCTAAAGGCGATGACTCAGCACCTCTGTAACTTACAGGAGAAGCCATGGCTTAGCGAACGTGTTTTAACAAGGGAACTGGCAAAAACCTTCTTCCCAGGACTGCAAGTGTTTAAAAAAGTAAGGAAGGTGAGAAAGGAGTAAGATACTAACACCATTATAGAGTTGTCCAATTAGCATATCATATATTTTTCCAGAGTGCACAAGGTCTTAACTTAAACAAAAATACTACTAATCTGATAAAAATGCTCAAGTAAAAGGTGAATTATGGCTTATATATTTTATTCAAGTAGAAGTATAAAAGTACATGCTACTAAATGTCATTAAAGCAAAAAAGTGTTTTTTAAAAAGCCTTTCTATCTCAGTTTTTGACACGGCACGTCTTTTATTGAGGGATCCTGTGGGTACATAAAGATTTGTACCACATGAATCATAGACATGACATTATCATCTTTAGTGAAGCACAGCAAAAACACAATAAGACATTTTCAGACATGACAAACCAAAATATACAAAACAGTTTGGATTTTTAAAAAATAAATGCTGCTAAATCGCTCATAACTATGCATGGTAATATTCAGAAATGCAGTTTATCATGATATTTAACCCAAACAATAGCTATTGTTGACTCTGAAACACTGTTTTTAGTTATTTTAGTCCAACAATCTGCAGCTTCACCTTTTCTTGGAGCAATTGGTTTTTAAGGACTCCGCAAAAATATAATCCACTGCCCCAGGGACATGGGAAAAGCCTTTAGTGATGAATAAAAACAGTCTTATTATTTTTGGGAGGAGAATGCATTATGCTGAATATTAAAGTGTTAGAAAGACTTTTTTATAACTCTTTACTGTCAGAATATCACACGACTGCTAATGAATGCTTGGGCATACTGATGCTGACTGACGTTTCGTTGTCTTCTCAGAAGCTGTGATCTCTGACAGATGTGTCGTATAAATGCTTGTAGAGTTGCACCTGCTCTGCGTGAGCATCTTCAAAATCGTGAGGCACATGTGGAGAGCGCCAAGTTCCGAACCTGAGGGGTGCACGTCCACCCTCGCGCCAGTGCAAGTACAAACCTAGGATTCTGATTTGTGCTTCATTAGGTGGCCATCTAGAATTGCCTAAATAATAAAGAAAAATAAATGGATAGATACAATAGATACATTCATAGATTCATGTAAGCTAAAGTAATGAGCCTGTTTTGAAAATGTAGTGAGTATAAAAGACAGATTTTTCTTTTTAAATGTAGTAAGAAAACGTAAAAAGTATTAAATTACAGAAATAATGAAGTAAAGCACAGATATCTAAAATTGCGGAGTCTATTACACATTAACACTTACATTAACCTACAGTTGGCCAAAATCATTAACACAAAGCTTATTTTATAATAAAGTGTTGAAAATCTCATATAATTTAGTGAGTAATGGATTGAAAGTGAAAAGAAAAAGCAAAACACTTACTCTGTTGGTGAACTCAGGGCACTAGCATAGCTGCTAATGCTAACTGCAGCCTGAAAGCCAGTTTTCCTTTCGGTTGGCTGTCATTTCCTTCCCTTTCCAGAAAGGCTCTTATGATTAACCATTTTAGGACCCATGGTGAATTATTTGCACTACGAATACAGTGCTGAAGATCAACATGAGGGCTATTAAATCTGAATCACTCAATCACTGTGTACTGAATCGTGAATCGTGACTCATGAATCATGAATCATGAATCGAGTTTAGGCTGAAACGACAAATTTTTCTAGTCAAAATACATCGAGAACCAAACCTGACAAGCTCCGAGGTGGTCGGGAACCGAGGTACCTCAGTACTTGTACTTAATTACTTATCATCTCTGAGTGTGTGTGAGTGAGCCATTGGCTGGCACCCTGTCCAGGATGTAGTTATAGCAACTTTTTATATCTCAAATGATCTTTCTACGGAATACTAAGTGATCTTTGGCCATGAGTGTTTTTCCCAGAAAGGTCGTCACAGGCCATTTCCTTTATATTTGGTTAAACTCAGTTCTGTGGACCAGTCTCTCCCTGAGGAGGATGGGTATCTGTGAGCCTGGTTTCTATAAAGATCTTCTTCCTTTTGTGTCTTTCCTTGCCACTGTCGCCTCATGCAGCTCATTTGGGCTCTACCCGCTTTGCGACAATATTTATTGTTATAAGTGCTATAGGAATCGAATTGGACGCTTTGTCCTTGGCACCATCAATAATTAATTTCTCAGGAATCTGGGCAGAGGTTGCTGTTGGCAGTCGAATAAAGGAAAGAAGTGGACGAGCCCAATTTTCATTCTGATTATCTACATAAACATTTCAGTTTTCCTGAAAGCCCTTTCAGCAAGGCAAGAATAAACAATGGCTTCAAACATGTTTAGTCCTTGGAAATCACAAAAATAACCAGAAGAAATGAGCTGATGCATCAAATATCTCACTATATACAGTTGCAGGGGGGAAAAGTTTGTGAACCCTTTGGAATTCTGTTTAAACAGATAACACAAACAGTCGTCCTTTTCATGTCTTTATTAAACACTGCGTTTAATCATTCACAGTCCTGTCTGGAAATATATTTGAAGCAATGGAGCACACAACAATGCTGAAGAATTTTTGGCTGACACTATTCTTGGAGCGCTGCACAACAAAACCTCGTTCCAGCTGTGCAACATGTGGATTAACCTCATGGTTTGGGGCTGCTCTGCCGCCTCGGGGCCGGACAGCTTACAGTCATTGTGGGAACAGAGCATCACCTTAACCTTAACAGAACTTGGATTCAAATAAATCAGTGTTCAGTAATGACACTCTTGGTGTGTTATTAGTTTAGACAGAATATGTATTGTTATTATGTCTTGAAGTATTGTTATGGCTTTATGTGTAAAAAATGCAAAAATCCTAACCACTCTTGCAGATTACTGGAAATGGCTGTTTCATCTTGGACAGACTTATGTTTAGACTGAAAAAGATTTGTGAATCTGAGGACATTTAATTCGATTGTGCATTTCATTAAACATGTTCAAATATTCTCAGGGCTAATTTATGATGAAATTGAAATTGAAAGAAAAGCCGTATAACAAATGTTTTAAGTACCAAACCCTTGTTTTGATTAATAGCTTGTGGCAGGGGGGCTGACTTTCCCGTTTTCAATCCACACTGTTTTCGAGTTGAACAAGAGGTTTAAAGCCACAGCAATGAGCACTTCTCCAATTGGTCGCGTAGCCGTCCTTGCCTCGTCAAACATTTATCGAGCCGCCCCCACCCCTGCTCTTTAAAACCCGCGGCCTCTTTAAAACACAGACACCAGAAACCACTTCTGATGGAAACTGCAGATGTTTGCAAGTTCGCTTTATATGCGTATGGGATTGGTTTAGGAGGAATGCTTTTTCAAAGACAAGGAGAAGCACTCGGAGAGGAGGGAAAGAGCAGAAAAAAATTAAGGAGAGAAGGAGGGAAAGATACTGTATATAAAGAGATGCTATATAGAGAGAAATACATAAACAGTATATAAAGATACAATACATAAAGACATGCAATATATAGATATGTACAATATATACAATATATACAGAGATACAGTTTAGAGTGCATTCGGAAAGTCTTCAGACCCTTTCACTTTTGTCGCATTTTGTTATTTTGAGACCTTGTGCTACAATAATCTGCACTCAATAACCCATAATGAGAAAACAGAAAACAGAATTAGATTTTCTTTTTTTTTTTTGCAAATATATTAAACAGGAAAAGTTAAATTTGCATGGACATAAGTATTCAGACCCTAGCTCTGAAGGCCTCCCATTTCTCTTGATCATCTTTGAGATGTTTCCAAACCTTGATTGAATCCACCTGGGGTAAATTCAGTTGATTGGACATGATTTGTAAAGACACACACCTGTCTATAAGATGTCTCCCAGCTAACAATGAATATCAGAGGAAAAACCAAGCCATGAGGAGGAAAGAACTGCCTGTAGATCTCAGAGACCGGATTGTGTTTAGACAGAGATCTGGAGAAGACTACAAAAATCTGCTGCACTGAGCACAGTGTCCTCCATCATTCTTAAATGGAAGAAGTTTGGAACAACCAGGACTCTTCCTGGAGCTGGATACTCCACCAAACTAAGTAATCAGAGGAAAAGACCTTGGTAAGAAAGGTGACCAAGAACCCAATGGTCACTCTGTCTGAGCTCCAAAGGTCCTGTGTGCAGATGGGAGAAACTTCCAGAAGGTCAACCATCACTGCAGCACTCCACCAGCCTGGGCTTTATGGCAGAGAGGACAGACAGAAGACACTCCTCAGTAAACGACACAAAAAACACCTGGAGTTTGCACAATAAAGCACCTAAAGGACTCTCAGACTGTGAGAAACAAGATTCTTTGATCTGATGAAACCAAGGTTGAACTTTTTGGCCTCAATTCTAAGCATCCTGTCTGGAGGAAACCAGGCACTGCTCATCACCTGCCCAATACCATCCCTACAGTGAAGCATGGTGGGGGCAGCATCATGCTGGGGGGGTGTTTTTCAATGCCTGGGACAGGGAGACTGGTCAGGGATAAGAGAAAGCTGAGTGGAGCCAAGTACAGAGATATTCTTAATGAAAATCCAGAGCGCTTAGGACCTCAGACTGGGCCGAAGGTTCACCTTCCAACAAGACAATGACCCTAAAACAGCCAAGACAACACAGGAGTGGCTTAGGGACGATTCTGTGAATGTACTTGAGTGGCAGGGGTGCAAACGTTGTGGCATCAAACCCAAGAAGACTGGAGGCTGTAATCACTGCCAAAGGAACTTCAACTAAGTACTGAGTAAAGAGTCTGAATATTTATGGAAATGCAATATTTGAGTTGTGAAACAAGTGAAAGGGACTGAAGACTTGTAGTGTATGAGATACTGTATATAAAGAAAGATATAGTATGTGGCGAAAGATATGATATGTTAATATAATAATATTTGATACACCGGTTCAACTGGACATTAAGGCAAATGTCTAATGAGCCAATCACATGACAGCAAATCTATGCCATAAAGAAGTAAGGAGGTTCTGAAGGCAAAAGGGGGTCCAAACTGGTATATACTATATGGCGGAACATACAATATACACTCTCTGACCACTTCCACTGCCACTTCCATTACTCTTTTACTCACTTGCTGCTTCACTTGCTCATACAGCCAGATTTCCCCTCTCGGAGGGGGTCAGACCAATCAATCTGCAGCATGGCGCGGTGATTAAATATGAGTGTCTGACTGGAATGGCTGCAATATGGCGAGCACGTGTGTTCGCGCCCCCGTAATTACAACACTTTGAAAGCCGCGGAAGCTCCTTTTGAAGTGCGGCTCTCCATGCTCACTTTGAAGACTCATCTGGGATGAAAGATCAAAATAGACCAAGACAAACTCAACAGAGCCGAAGTATGGAGAGACAAAAAGGCTCAAAACAGTCAATCGGAACAGCTCCAGTTTTCTGAAAATGGTCACTTGTATTTCTGAGGCCCGGTCTCGGCTCACGTGCATGGTCGTGTGTATCAGAGATCTGGAGGTGTTGCAGTACAGCGTGTGTGTAATGAAAGTTACAAGGCGTCGTGTTCATCTGGGGTTTATGGGGCATGCAGGTTTAATGGGGTCACTCGGTGACGGTGAGCTGTACTACCCATTAGAATGGGTTACTTATTTCAGCGCAGAGATCGCCTTAATTAAATGGCTGCTGGTGTTTTATTAACAAACCTTGGTCCACATAATAAGGTCTAGACATGATTCATAAATAGTAAAAGGCTTAATTAATTCTTCATGGTTTTTTTTTTGGAAATTCATCTAAAACTTTACAACATACTTGATCTTGATGATGCAGCTTGTGAACCTTTTAGAATTTTCTATATTTCTGCATCAACATGACCTGAAACTGTCCTAAAAGTAGGTAAAGTGTTACAGGGGTACAGGGGTAAAAGACATAAAGGTTACAAAGCCACCTCTAAAGATTAAAGATAAAGAAGTCAGATTGCGTACAAATTGATCAAATTCAAGAGCGCTGTTTCTTGGTCAAACGAGAGCTGGTGTGTACTAGTGAGGTCTCAAAGGAACTTAGTGTAACTTCTAAGCAACTAGAAGCCTCTCTCACATCAGCTACTGTTAATGTTCACCATCAGAAGAACACTGAACAACAATGGTGTGCATGGCAGGGTTGCAAGGAGAAAGCCACTGCTCTCCAAAAAGAACATTGCTGCTCGTCTGCAGTTTGCTAAAGATCACGTGGACAAGCCAGAAGGCTATTGGATGAATGTTTTGTGGACAGATGAGACCAAAATAGAACTTTTTGGTTTTAAAAACAAGCGTTATGTTTGGAGAAAGGAAAACATTGCATTCCAGCATAAGAACCTTATCCCATCTGAAAATGTCAGGACATCTGTCCATGAACTGAATCTCAAGAGAAGGTGGGTCATGCAGCAAGACAACGACCCTAAGCACACAAGCCGTTCCACCAAAGAATGGTTACAGAAGAATAAAGTTCATGTTCTGGAATGGCCAAGTCAAAGTCCTGACCTTAATCCAATGGAAATGTTGTGGAAGGACCTGAAGTGAGCAGCTAATGTGAGGAAACCCACCAACATCCCAGAGCTGAAGTTGTTCTTGTACGGAGGAATGGGCTAAAATTCCTCCAAGCCGGTGTGCAGGACTGATCAACAGTTACAGGAAACGTTTAGCTGCAGTTATTGCTGCACAGGGGGGGTCACACCAGATACTGAAAGCAAAGGCTCACATACTTTTGCCACTCACTAATATGTAATATTGGATCATTTTCCTCAATAAATAAATGACCAAGTATAATATTTTTGTCTAATTTGTTTAACTGGGTTCTCTTTATCTACTTTTAGGACTTGTGTGAAAATCTGATGATGTTTTAGGTCATATTTATGCAGAAATATAGAAAATTCTAAAGGGTTCACAAACTTTCAAGCACCACTGTAGGTGTTAATGTGTAATCGGCTCCTCTATGATACAGCACAGACTATATTAAACACATCAGTCCATGATCCATGTAACTTATGATGGATTTGTTGAACATATCCCCATCATAAATCAGGGAGCTCCTGTACAATACAACTCCATTAATGCATATAATGTTATACAGGGTGGATTTTCTGGGGGTCTCATTCAATTCATTCAATTTACATTATTCCTTATGGGACAAATTTGCTTGGTACTCATAATTTTCGGTTCTCTACAAGCCTTCTGGAACGAATTAACATCGAGAACTGAGGTACCACTGTATAGATCTATGGTGTATTCCTGATCCTGATCAGACTGAAGTGGTTACTAAAGATGAATAAATGTAGGAAGATATTAGGAATCCTTCTGAATAAACAAATGGATAAACTCAGATATGAGCTGCTTTTCCTTGTTTCTGTTCACCTGCACTGTGAACACGAGGTTTGGAAACAATTATTGGCCCATGAAGCCATTCGAATAATGATAGTCATTCAGTGGAAGATGAATGTTGCCTCTAGAGGCACTCTCTCCACACACACACTGACTGACACACACACACACACACACACACATGGCACGTGTAACTGGTACAGCCCTGTGGAAACTTGCAGTCGTATGGTTGCCTGCCAGCACATTACTCCAACATTACTCCAACAACTATTCCAAGAGCCCATCTAGTTATAATTAGTTGCACTATGGGTTGCTCACACACACACACACACACACACACACACACATCTGATTATTACTCAGGAACTTAAGAGTATTCATCCTCAACTCCAGTGCCCTGAGGATTGATCCTCTTCTCTGCTTAGTATCTAAAGGTATGTTCTAGGCACAGACTCTGTACTTAAGGACTACTAATCAGAAGGGTGGAAGTTCATATCCCGACTGCCACTGTTGGCCCCTGAGCAAGACCTATTAACCTTCAACATAGCACACATAGGGCAATGAGGCACATATGGCAGTGGTGACTCGGTGATCAAGGATCTGAACTACTAAAAAGAAGGTTGTGGGTTCAAGTCTCAGTTCTTGGGCACCTGAGCAAGACCCGTAACTCTCAACTGCTTAGTAGAATTTGAAGTGGATAGGAGTGTCTGCTAAATATATAAATGAAGGCTCTGGAAAAAATATCAGCAGGTCGTCAGTTCAAATCCAAGCCACTGAGCAAGGCTGTTAACCATCAACTGCAGAGCTAAATTTTCTAAATGTAAATTCAAGGCTCAGGATCACTCACTGGAAGGTTTTGAGGTCAAATCCCAGCCCTTGAGCAAGGTTCTTGGCCTTTAACTGCTGAGTGCAGTTCTCAGTTTCGATGTCTGGACAACTAATAAGAAGGTTCTGAGGTCAAATCCCAGCCACTGAGCAAGGATTTACTATCAAGTAAGTTGCAAGTTGTTCTGGAATGTCCCATGTGCTACATCTTCAAAATGTAAATGCAAAGCTCTGGATCATTAATCAGAAGGGTGTGAGGTCAAATCCCAGCCACTGAACAAGGTTTTTATTATTTAACTGCTGAGTTCAATTCCGAGTTTCTCTGTAATTGGCCCTGTGCTACATGCTAAAAATGTAAGTGTAACGGTTTGGACAACTAGTCAGATGGTTGTGAGGTCAATTCCCAGCCACTGACAAGGCTGTTAGCCATCAACTGCAAAGTTAAGTTGCAAGTTGCTCTGAAATGTGCCATGTGCTACATGCCAAAAATGTAAATATAAGGCTCTGGATCACTAATCAGATGGTTGTGAGGTCAAATCCCAGCCACCGAACAATATTCTTAACCTTTAACAGCTATGTTCAGGTGCAAGTTACTTTGAAATGTGCCATGTGCTACATGCTGAAAATGTAAATGTAAGGCTCTGGACAACAAATGAGGTGGTTGTGAGTTCAAATCCCAGCCACTGACAAAACTGTTAACCATCAGCTGCGAAGTTCAGGTCCAAGTTTCTCTGAAAGTTTCTGCTGAAAACGTAAATGTAAGGCTCTGGGCTACTAATCAGAAGGTTTTGAGTTCAAATCCCAGCGTTGAGTACCTGATCTGTGGTGGTCCTGTGGGTGTCAGTAAAGGGGATGAACAAAGTATGTAGAAAAACAGATGGACTACAGTCTGCAATTGAACTACAAAGTGCAATGAGCACTAAAACTTAATAGTACTTAGTAATGGTACTTACACTAATACTTAGAATGAGAAGAATATAAATGGTAAACTATACAATGCCTTAGACTTTTGCACAGTACTGTATGTACAATCTATAGTCTCTCATTTGTAGTTAGTCCCTCTTAGCACGGGGGCGCCGATGAGCAATCTTTTTTTTTTTTTTTGGAGGCCCTTATTTATTTTTCTGAAACCCTGCTCACGGTGCCAAGACATTATCTAACGCAGGCAATGAGCCTCTGCAGCTCTCTCGTCCCTTCCAGAGCATCTGGAAACCATTAGGACCTTTTTCTGTTATGAAGAAAGCGAGCGCTGGCAACCCAAAGGAACTGAGAATTTCTGTTGAGCCAGCGAGTCAGCTTTCTGGTGCTCGTTTGAATGCGGAGAAGAGAGTGTGCGGCAGCAGGAGGAGCCGCTCGACATGATATGGCTTAGCGCTAATACGTGTACACAGAGAAGTATGTCAACGTGATCCTTATTAAAAGTGGGGCTGCGATCTTCTCCTGGGTGGGCTGGATTCCTGTCAAATCATGTCTCCATTCCCTCACGTCGCTGTCGGTGAGAAACTGGCTCGGTGAGAAACTGTCAGATGCAGCTTAATCGAAACGAGCTCAGTGGCCAATAAATCAGCACGAAGACAAAGCAGACAAATCCACCATGGGTTGGCCTTTTAAAGCCTTTTTAGGAGTGTCATTTTGGAACTGGTGCCTTCACAAAGCGAGACCTGGGGAATTCCCAAAGCTTGATATTTGAATTGAGGCGGATAGAGGCTCCAGGCATCTGTAACAGCAAGTCAGCACTTAATCAGACGCTTCACTTGTTTTGCGCTGCCATAGCACCCAGAGTTGAAGTGTGTGTGTGTGTGTGTGTGCTGCTGGAAAGTCTGTACAACACACTACACACCACATGATCCCAGCTGCGTGGAAAATATCAACACAATGAAAGTGAATGAAGGTTTATATATATTAGATATATCTAAAACACGTTTAAACACACACACACACACACACACACACACACACAATTTGTTTTTACAAATTTTTAAAGAATAGATCCATCTGCCCAAGTTTGATATTTGGCCCTGATTACATTAATAGCTTTTAATAATACAAGTGATTTTGATGAGTGCTATACAGTGGGGCAAAAAAGTATTTAGTCAGCCACTGATTGTGCAAGTTCTCCCACAGACAAAGATGAGAGAGGTCTGTAATTTCCATCATAGGTACACTTCAACTATGAGAGACACAATGAGAAAAAAACATACAGGAAATCACATTGCAGGATTTCTAAAGAATTTAATTGTAAATCATGGTGGAAAATAAGTATTTGGTCAACCAAAAACAAGCAAGATTTCTGGCTCTCACTGACCTGTAACTTCTTCTTTAAGAAGCTCTTCTGTCCTCCACTCGTTTTACCTGTATTAATGGCACCTGTTTGACCTCGTTATCTGTATGTGAAAAAGACACCTGTCCACAGCCTCAAACAGTCAGACTCCAAACTCAACCATGGCCAAGACCAAAGAGCTGTCGCAGGACACCAGGAAGAAAATTGTAGACCTGCAGCAGGCTGGGAAGAGTGAATCTACAAGCAGGTTGGTGGTGAATAAATCAACTGTGGGAAGCAATTGTAAGAAAATGGAAGACATACAAGACCACTGATAATCTCCCTCGATCTTGGGCTCCAACACAAGATCTCATCCCGTGGGGTCAAAATGATCATGAGGACGGTGAGCCAAAATCCCAGAACTACACTAACGGAGGGGACCTGATGAATGACCTGCAGAGAGCTGGGGACCAAAGTAACAAAGGCTAACCATCAGTAACACACTACGGCGAGAGGGACTCAGATCTTGCAGTGCCAGGCGTGCCCCCCTGCTTAAGCCAGTACATGTCCAGACCCGTCTGAAGTTTGCCAGTGAGCATATGGATCATCCAGAAGAGGATTGGGAGAATATCATGTGGTCAGATGAAACCAAAATAGAACTTTTTGGTAAAAACTCGACTGGAGGAAAAAGAATGCTGAGTTGCAAATCCCAAGAACACCCATACCTACTGTGAAGCATGGGGGTGGAAACATCATGCTTTGTGGCTGTTTTTCTGCAGAGGGGACAGGACGACTGATCCATGTTAAGGGAAGAAATGAACGGGGCCATGTATCTAGAGATTTTTAAAGCCAAAACCTCCTTCCATCAGTGGGAGCATTGAAGATGGAACGTGGCTGGGTCTTCCAGCATGACAATGATCCAAACACACACCGCTCGGGCAACGAAGGAGTGGCTCCCATAAAAAGCATTTTTCAAGGTCCTGGAGTGACCTAGCCAGTCTCCAGACCTCAAGCCCATAGACAATTTGTGGAGGGAGTTGAAAGTCCGTGTTGCCCCAAAACATCACTGCTCTAGAGGAGATCTGCATGGAGGAATGGGCCAAAATACCAGCTACAGTGTGTGCCAACTGGTGAAGACTTACAGGAAACGTTTGACCTCTGTCATTGCCAACAAAGGTTATGTTACAAAGCATTGAGTTGAATCAAATTTATTGACCAAATACTTATTTTCCACCATGATTTACAATTAAATTCTTTAAAAATCCTACAATGTGATTTCCTGGATTTCGTTTTTCCTCATTATGTCTCTCATAGTTGAAGTGTACCTATGATGAAAATTACAGACCTCTCTCATCTTTCTAAGTCGGAGAACTTGCACAATCAGTGGCTGACTAAATACTTTTTTGCCCCACTATATATGTATCTTCTCAATTCAGTGCATTGTATCATTTGCTCTGGATAAGGGCGTCTGCTAAATGACATAAATGTAGTAGTAGGAATAGCAATAGTAGAAACTATGATAGTAACAGTAGTAACAATAATAACAGTTGTATGAGTATAGTATCTGTAATTGTAAAAGCTGTAAAAGCTGTAAAAGCTGTCATATTATGAGGGCTCAGTTGGCTACACTCTTAAGGTCTATTCACACCGAGTATGATTTTTCACACTGAAAAAAATGGATGTGTTTTTTAACACCAAGTGCATTACGTTTTTTGTTTAAACACACTGAAAACTCCCTTCTGCTTTCTTTAATTTAAATTTTTTTCTCTTCATGTGTTGGAGATTTCTCTGTGTCTTTTTCACCTTGTCAACTTAAAAAAACAAAGACACGAGTGAAGATGAGTGCAGGAAGCTCTAGTTTGTGTTTTTTGTGATCATGAACAGATTAGACAGCACTTAGATAAATAATCAAACACTTCCATCCAGTTCCTGTGAGCTTTATCACCATCATTCTCCAGCTTTTCAGTTCTGTTCCACCACATCTTTTCTTTAATACCCATGTTTTTAGAGTCAGCATGTTGCTCATCCTATAAGCTCTTGAGCTGTTCTGCCCGGCAACCGAGCTCTGATTGGTCAGTCTGATTTTAACGCATCCGAACAAAGCAGAAATTAGAACAGGCTCCAATTAAAAGCTTTACGCAGCATTGCGGTCAGTCAGTTTCGGACTTGGTGCGAAGTTCTTTTTCAAAACTTGACGTGCTTCTTTCCGTAAAAATGACTTGGTGTGAAAAGGTCTTTATTCCTTTTATTACATCTCCATTATTTTGATAGTAACACTATGTGTTTGTGAGAGCTTATAGCTACATGATCATAGTGTTAGGAAGTCAACAAGGAGGAACAAAGGATGCAAGATGATAAACGCAATTACATTTCACGCGAAGTGAGAAGTTAATACCAAAAGACCACAGACATCTGTATTTACAGTACAGGCTTATGTCCTGACATGGATAATGATGCGGTTTTCCCAAAATCGCAGGTGTGTCTCTGTTTGAACTGTGTGAGATCCAGTGCAGTCATGGGAGGGTTAAGGATGGGATCCAAAAAGTTCTATGACTTGGTTCATTTGAATACATACACACACTACAGAAGCCATCTTAAGTATGTTAGTTTACATTAGCATTGTGTATTTTTTCCATTGTGAAACTTAATGTCATGGGGGTCAGTGTCATGGGGGTTCCACACTTGGGTAGGAACTGGGTAGGGGCGCAAGAAAAGTGCGTGAACCCTTCGTTAACTTGTTTAGTGCTTGTAATATGGCCCATTTCCATTCCATGTTTAATTTGTGCTTGTTCTGGTGAGCGCTGGAGGATCCAGAGTCTATCCCGGTACTTGCTGGGCACATTTGGACGCAGACCCTGGACGGGGCGTCAGTCCACCACTGGGCACAACAGGGTTTATGTTTTCTTTGCAGCTAGTTTACTGCACACATCACCCTCTCATACTCGGTCGCACACTTTAGGGTTGATTTAGATACACCAGTCCAGCTCCTGGCACGTTTTTAGGAGGTGGGAGGTAACTTTCTGAAAGATCTCTCAGCAAATGAATCCATTGAATTCCTTCCAAGTCTGTAGTTCCAGCAAACAATCCCATGGTCCTCTCTCTCCCTCTCTAACTGTCTCTTCATACAGTGCAAGAATGTTAGAAGCAACAACAGCATTGGTGCTGACAGAGGGAACGGAAACCACCTGGAGGTAAACCAAACAAGCAGGACCACCTTTATTCCTTCCACATTCCTCATCTTCTCTTCCTCTGCACTGCGTTCCCTCAGGCCATGACTTTCACTGCTTCAGATCTGCCCATACCAGATTATTCCAGGAAAGCCTGAATGGTTCTTTTATAGGGCTATTTGTTCGGATTTTCTCGGGGGGAGGAATTCGGCCCTCAAAAACCAGAAAAGCAACAATGGATCCGCGTAACCGGTGTACAGTCTGATCAGGCCGGTGCTTTAAAACAGGTAAAGTGATCCGTTGCTCTGCGAGGAGGACCATCATGTCTGCACACGCCCTGGTTGTTATGCTTTTAATAATCCTGGAATTGCTTTTTTTGGCACAGGAGTTTGTCTCACTCGAGGACATTCAAGTAACAGCTCCTGCGAGCTCTTCCGATAAAACTCAAACAATTCCAGAGGCAGCCTATCCAGGTGCAGCCTACCTGCATACCTGCAGCTTTACTCCTGCCCACATGAATCTAAACGCCTCAATGCCTGCACCCTTCGCAATAAAAGCAGTGTCTCGGAAGGGCCATAAAGACGCCATGACTGCACAGCATTATGGCTCAGGGATTTCTGAAAACAAGTGTGTGTGTGGAGGGGGGGTGGCATTGTGTTGGTAATGGTGCTGTAGATAGAGTAGCAAAAACTGTTATGGCAGATGTGGGACATGGAATAAGGAGTGTAAGAAACTGGAGACTGATGGAATGCAGGTGAAAGAAAGTCTCTGTGTGCTGGACTTTTCAAGCATGACAGGTGGACGTGGATGACTTGATTCAGAATTCCACTTCTGTGTCCAGAGTTTGGAATATGAACTATGAAATGGCTGTTATCATCAACTGAAATGAGTTTAAGCACATAATATTAATGGAGTTATTTTATGACTGTTACAGTGGGACAAAAAAGTATTTAGTCAGCCACTGATTGTGCAAGTTCTCCTACTTAGAAAGATGAGAGAGGTCTGTAATTTCCATCATAGGTACACTTCAGCTATGAGAGACAAAATGAGAAAAACAAATCCAGGAAATCACATTGTAGGATGTTTAATGAATTTAACTGTAAATCATGGTGGAAAATAAGTATTTGGTCAATACCAAAAGTTCAACTCAATACTTTGTAACATAACCTTTGTTGGCAAAAAAATGACGAGGTCAAAGGTTTCCTGTAAGTCTTTAGCAGGTTGGCACACACTGTAGCTGGTATTTTGGCCCATTCCTCCATGCAGATCTCCTCTAGAGCAGTGATGTTTTGGGGCAACACGGGCTTTCGACTCCCTTCACAAATATTCTATGGGGTTTGAGGTCTGGAGACTGGCTAGGCCACTCCAGGACCTTAAAATGCTTTTTTACGGAGCCACTCCTTTGTTTGTGAGCGGTGTGTTTTTGGGATCATTGTCATGCTGGAAGACCCAGCCACGTTCCATCTTCAATGCTCTCACTGATGGAAGGAGGGTTTTGGCTTAAAAAATCTCACGATACATGGTCCTGTTTCATTCTTCCCTTAACACGGATCAGTCGTCCTGTCCCCTTGTACAGAAACACTCCCAAAGCATGATGTTTCCACCCCCATGCTTCACAGTAGGTATGGTTAGCAATGGTCTAGTATGTCTTCCCATTTTTCTACAATTTCTCCCACAGTTGATTTATTCACACCAACCTGCTTGCCTATTGTAGTTTCACTCTTCCCAGCCTGCTGCAGTTCTACAATTTTCTTCCTGGTGTCCTTCAACAGCTCTTTGGTCTTGGCCATGGTTGAGTTTGGAGTCTGACTGCTTGAGGCTGTGGACAGGTGTCTTTTATACAGATAACGAGGTCAAACAGGTGCCATTAATACAGGTAACGAGTGGAGGACAGAAGAGCTTCTTAAAGAAGAAGTTACAGGTCTGTGAGAGCCAGAAATCTTGCTTGTTTGTGGGTGACCAAATACTTATTTTCCACCATGATTTACAATTAAACTTTTTAAAAATCCTACAGTGTGATTTCCTGGATGTTTTTTCTCATTTTGTCTCTCATAGTTCGTGTACCTATGATGGAAATTACAGACCTCTCTCATCTTTCTAATCAGGAGAACTTGCACAATCAGTGACTGACTAAATACTTTTTTGCCCCACTGTATATGTATCTTCTTAATTCAGTGAGGAGAGTTATTCTTGCTTCCTCCACCAGTTTTGGTGGCAGGTCATCTTCAGGCAACAGAAGGAGGGCAGGGGGAGTTAGGGTCCTCTCACTGGAACAGGTACTGGTCAAAAAGCTTAGACCAAGGACTGGGACCATTTGCTTTAGAACAGCTTAAAGTGAGGACTGGAACTGATACCATTCCATCGGTACCAGTTCCAGTCCTCGGATAAGCTGTCCTACCGTTGTAGAGTGAAAACTGGAACTGGTACTGATAGAACAGCTTAGAGTGAAGACTGGAACTGGTATCGGTAGAACAGTTTAGAGTGAGGACTGGAACTGGTACTGGTAGAACAGCTAATAAGGAGGACTGGAAGAGGTACCGATAGAGCAGCTTAGAGTGAGGACTGGAACTGGTGCGAGAGTTAAGGGTCTTGCTCAATTGTCCAACAGCTGGGATTTAAACTGACAGCCTTTCATTTAGATGTCCAGACCCGTAACCACTGAGTCTTCCTGAAGTTATACAAAATTCACCCGTGCCTTCTAACCAGGTCGGACTGTAACACCCACCCTTACCCAGCCTTGTGATGGACTGGTGCCCTGTGAATTTCAGGATAGACCCTGGATGGGCAAAATCGGGGGAAATGGGAAACTGGATCACCCCAACCAGGTCCAGGAGGAGTGCTGAACATGTTTTTTGTTAAATCTTTTTTTTCATCCTTCTTTACTTACATGTCAGAAGGGAAAAAACGTTACTGTGAAACACTTGTCAAGCAGCCAGTTGGTTAGGCAGGAGCAATGCGTGATTTATTACAACATCTGCACGAAGGAGAAGGGGCTGTTTTCAATTACACGAGCTCCACCAGGTCTCTGAGAGACGAAGGAACGTTGGAGGGTGAAAGTGAGTGAGAGAGAGAGTTACAGAATGAACAGAGGTGAGAGGCAGGATTATAGAAATCGAGACTCATCAGACCACGCAGCATTTTTCCAATCTTCTATTGTCTAATTATTCTTCTGGAATGAGCTTTATTGGCCCCCATATGTACATAGTTGGGAAGTTTGTCTTAATGGCAGCTTTGCAGGAACAAACTTAAATATGGTACATTTTTGTCAATGTACTCTACAAGTTCGGGCACCTTCCGGCCGGTTCTGTAAGGTTATAGAACTTAACTGTCTTGTTAACATTTTCGTGAGCCTGAGTGAATTGTAGCCTCCGTTGCCTGTTCTTAGCTGACAGGAATGGCACCCGGTGTGGTCTTTTGCTACTGTAGCCCATTTGCTTCAAGGTTTGACATGGTGTACATTCCGAGACGCTCTTCTGCACACCTCGGTTGTAACGAGTGCTTATTTGAGTTACTGTTGCCTTTCTAGAAGCTCAAACCCGTCTCCATTCTCCTCTAAACTCTGACATCAACAAGGCATTTTCACCCAGAGAACACTCACTGGATGTTTTCTCTTTTTCAGACCATTTTCTATAAACCCTAAAGATGGCGCTGTGTGTGAAAACCCCAGTAGATCAGCAGTTTCTGAAATACTCAGACCAGCCCGTCTAGCACCAACAACCATGCCACGTTCAAAGTCGTGTTCAGTAATGGCCAGTTGAACAGGTGTACCTAATGACGTTGTTGGTGCTGGACGAACACGTCAAACCTTGAGGCAGATGGGCTACAGCAGCAGAAGACCGCACCTGATGTCACACCTGTCAGCTAAGAACAGGCAACTGAGGCTACAATTCACACGGGCTCACCAAAATGTTAACAAGACAGTTAAGTTCTGTAACCTCACAGAACCGGCTGGAAGGTGCCCAAACTTGTACCAAACATTGCCAAAAATGTGCCATATTTAAGTTTGTTCCTGCAAAGCTGCCAAAGACACGTATCCCAACTATGTAAGAATGTATGGGGGCCAATAAAGCTGGAACGCAGCTCATTCCAGAAGAATAATTGCTAAGGCGGTTTGTAGAAATTTGTCCTTGAAACATTGTTAGAAAAAAAAAATCAAAAGGACCAAGCCCTCCATCAGGTTGCCTCCAGCCATCTGTTCTACAGCGTTCTTCTTCCACGTCTGCACATCTGGAAACAATGAGCGCAAATTAGGTACGAAATTCCAAGTGTCTGACTGTAAGATAAGGCCCGGTCATGCTGAATTCATTTTCTCTGCTTAGTCACAGAGGTGCACGAGAGCGCCAGTCTGGCTCACAGTCTGGAGATCAGAGCCCGAGGGCTTCACCAGCATCGTCCAGTAAAACTACAAGACTGTGATTTCTCGTTACCATACCGGGCATGGAACCTGGTACCTGTGACCATTCCGAACTGGACCTGACATCCACGGAACAAACTGCGACTCTGAGGGCTGATCCTGGACTGTGCATCGGAGACTGGTGGTCCAAGAAACAGCTGATTTCCTGTCTAGCTTCAGTGGAGCCCCAAATCGAAGCCAGGAATTAATTTGAAAGTTTAGTCGTTCCTTTGAGGACACTTTTCTCGTTGGCTGCTCATGTGAGTTTGCTTCCCACCCTAGCAGTATTAAATCAGGACACAGAAAAAGTGCTTTTGATGCGAGCACGTTGCACAAGCTACAGGAACAGTTAATAAAGTTAAAACCACCTCCTTGTTTCTACACTCATTGACCATTATATCAGCTCCACTTGCCATACAGGAGCACTTTGTAGTGTTGCTGTTTCTACACCTTCATTGGATCCACCCGTGGTAAATTCAGAAAGACACACGCCTGTCTGTATAAGGTCTCACGTCTGACAATGCATATCGGAGCGAAAAACAAGCCATAAGGAGGAAAGAACTGCCTGTAGAGCTCAGAGACCGACACAGATCTGGACAAGGCTACAAAAAATCTGCTGCACTGAAAGTTCCCAAGAGCACAGCAGCCTCCATAATTCTGGGTAGATGTAGAAATTTCTCAGAGATGATCAAGAGAAATGGGCGGCCCTAAGAGCTAAATTTCAAGCTTCATAGAAAAGGGTCTGAATACTTATGCCCTGCATATTTTTATATTTCCTTTTAAATAAATTTGCAAGAAATTTTGTCATTTTTCATTATGGGTTGTTGAGTGCAGAATGATGGGGGAAAAACTTTTTATTTTATTTTATTTTTATTTTTATTTTTTTTCTAAATTATTTTAGCACAAGGCTGGAACTTAACGTGTAAAAAATGTGAAAGGTTCTAAATACTTTCCAAAAGCATTGTATATATACATTTTAACTTTGAAATATCCAGGTACGTATGGAGGACCAAACATGACAAATCAATCAATCAATCAGTAAAAAATAAACTAAAAATAAATAGTCATGTTTTTATTCATATAGTCATGTTTTTATTCATATACCATTTTATGTTGGACATTAATTAATTTACTTGTGGCATATTTCCTGCTTC
This sequence comes from Ancistrus triradiatus, assembly GCA_025084515.1. Lineage (NCBI taxonomy): Eukaryota > Metazoa > Chordata > Actinopteri > Siluriformes > Loricariidae > Ancistrus > Ancistrus triradiatus. Next base: position 73,341 of record JAJAGP010003451.1, read on the forward strand.
CTTGTTCCCCACATTTTGAATTCGTTTGAAAAAAAAAAAAAGCCAATAGCATACAGATGCAGTCTTGTGCAAAAGTTCAGCAGTTTCTATATAGCAGATTTTGTCTCTCATAGTAGAAGTGTACCTATGATGAAAATTACAGACCTCTCTCATCTTTCTAAGTAGGAGAACTTGCACAATCAGTGGCTGACTAAATACTTTTTTGTGCCACTGTACAGTATATATATATATATATATATATATGTATATATATATATATATATATATATACATATA
>JAJAGP010003452.1:0-73569 GCA_025084515.1 Ancistrus triradiatus
CTTGTGTGTCAGAATGAACACAGTGGTATTATTCAATGTTCGATTTGCCTATGAGCCGCAGAAACTTCAAGAAACGTTGAGGCATTCAATGTGTAATTCAAGTTCAATACATTTACATTAACAATGAATTGTGCGGCTTCCATTCATCTATCAAAACCACGTCAGAACCTGGACTAGCCATTAAAAATTGCCCCTAGGTGAGGAAGTATGTAGTCATACAATCTCCGACTGCAGAAAATGCCACATCTAGGACGCATTTCTGCCTTTCATTCAGTGTTGCTATGACAAGCATAGAGTGGATACATCCTTCCATTTCTCTACAACAAAGAGATCCGGAGAGGCAAGAGAAACACAGATCATAATTACCCCGTGAAGAGCCACCTTACACCTTACAGTCGCAGTTAGTGTCGGAAAACACATGGCATGACATGATATTAGTTACTTTCCACTGAGTGGTGCTTGAAAATTTTTGAATCCTTTAGAGGTCTACATAAATATGACCTAAAACTAACAGATTTTCATACAAGTCATGAAAGTAGACCTAAAAGTATTTAGTGTGACCTCCCCTTACACTTGGCAATAGCAACATCTGGCAGCTTAATCAGGATCCCAAATTGACCCTTCTACAGTCCGAAGACGTTTGATCAGGAATGGTCTTTTGGAGGGGTCGATGCTGAGAAACCACTTTTCCGGAAGGGGAACAGGGTGAAAAGGCGAAAAGAGTGACCAGTTAAAGGTCCAATCGTGGACTATATGTTATATAAGGTCATTGTACAATTGCTAAACCAATACTAATGGTGGTCTAATACTTTTGGACAGTACTGTGGCTGCAAATTCGAAATACTTTTGTCACTCACAGAGTTGAGTAGTGTTTTCATTTAACCTATAGCACAATCATAAGTACTTCTCAATAACTATTGGTGTTTCTAACTCATTGTGAATATTTTTTCCCATATTTTCCTCTGGACTGCATTGGTTTGCTTTGAAGCAAAGTGTTTCAAATTGGATACAAGTGATTCTGGTGCTGTAACAATGGGAGCCCGACTCCTACAACATCTGTGGCAGTAAATCTTTCGAAAACTGATGTCTTTATGGTACAGCATACAGCACGGTATTTGTATACAATGTAATATGATAGATGACTCCATCTCTCCATAGCGTGTACAATGGTGGATGAAACAAGAGGTGTGTCAAGATGCTATGGCCACAATAAAACTCCCTGGTTCTCTTGAGGCTAGGAGTGTTAGGGACAAAGGAAACCCCAATTAAAAGCAACGATCTACCCCAAATAGACTGAATTGCTTTGAAGCATAGGATGAAGTGAGTGTAGCACAGCACTCATCCCAGATGGGGTTCATGTTCTGGAGTGCTTCTCTGCTGGTACTTCTGATTCATACTGGGGATCCTGAATCCCACGAGTTATCGCTTCAGTCGTCAGTGTAACATCAGAGATTGGGGAATTGGTAAAGTCTGGTGATAAACTTACAAAGTATGTAGAGAAACAGATGGACTACAGTCTGTAATTGTAGGAGTACAATCTGCTTCTATATGGTAAATGGAGCTTACAAAATGGACGATGAGTGTAGAAACAAGGAGGTGTACTAAATAAAAAGTGTCCAGTTAGTGGTGAGAATGCTAGCAAATGGGAGCTTGAGGAGCAGGGCTAGGTCATAAGTGTGTGATGGCATGGTTCTGCTTAATTGAGACCAAAAGGCTGAGGGAAGCATGCAAGACACCACAAAATGATCACCAACAACAGCTCTAGCTCTGGTGTGATAGTTTTTTTTCCTGTGTTATCCTCACCCCGAGTTGACCCGCATCTGCGATAGAGTCTTCGTTTCCTGTTATTTCAAGCCTGACACGAATTTGAAATCAGCTGTACCTCTTCATAATAAAATCCTGTTCCAGACACTAGATGCTGTGTGTTTAGGGACTCTCAGAACTCTCAGCATAACCTGCAGTGCTACTTTGCTCTCGACAAATATTTAAGTCATTCTCCACTTGTTCAGCCCGGAAGACAGGAAACATTACTATGATGTAGTTTCCTACGCAGGTCGCCCCCTATAGCTATTGCTTCTTATATCTATTGCCTTCTATCTGAAGCCTTTTCAATGAGCTACACAAGACCGTTTGTCTTATAAATGTTTTGAAATTGTAGCAATGGATATAGAACAGTAGAATAGAAATCCTCTGCATTTGCTTTAGAAACCTTAATACTTACTGGCTAGAAGTAGGTTTATCCACACAGAGTAAACCCAAAAACGCAGCCTGAAATCCTTCATAACTCTTGCTGATGCTGACCTTACATGGGTTTGTGGCTAAAGGTGACCATCTGCAAAGATAACTGTGGGTGTTTTCACTGATATCCACTGGAAGTCAAAGCAAATTTATTGATATAGCACTTTTTTCAAAACAGCCTTAACTGAGCAAGGCAAGGGTGACAATGGAAAAGAAAAACCTTGGGAGGACCAAGACTCAAAAAGGGAACCAACCTCCTTGGGCAGCCTAGATGATTATATGTAAGAATTGAACTTTAAATTAAAAAGCTAGTTAATTTATGAGTTTATAATAATAAGGTAAACACACAGAAGCAAAATATAAAAGTTTTTATTGAACATATTTAAACAAAATAGAATAATATACAGTGGGGCAAAAAAGTATTTAGTCAGCCATGATTGTGCAAAAGTTCTCCTACTTAGAAAGATGAGGGGTCTGCTTAATTTTTCATCCTGGCTACCTTCAACTATGAGAGCAAAATGAAAGCTAAAATAAAATCCAGGAAATACACTTGATAGGAATTTTTAAAGAATTAATTGTAAATGGTGGAAAATAAGTATTTGCGTCAATAATAAAAAGTTCAAATCCATACTTTGTAACATACCCTGTTGGCAGTGACAGAGGTCAACGTTACTGTATGTCTTCACTAGGTTTGCACCACATTGGTATCTGGTATTTTGGCCATTCCTCCATGCAGATCTCCTCTAGAGCAGCTTGATGTTTTGGGGGCATGTCATGGGCAACACGGATTTTCAAATCCCTTCACAATTTTCTTATGGCATTGAGGTCTGGACCTGGCTAGGCCACTCAGGACCTTTTTTTTTCTAAGTTCTCTAAGTAGGAGAATTGCCCACAATTAGTGCTGGCTGATAAATACTTTTTATCCCCACTGATTACAATAATAAGGATAATACAATATTTTATTTTAGAAGGATAATAAGACAGAAAATAAGACCTACAGAATATAATACAGATAGTATATTTAAGCACAGAATCTCAGAAGCGAGTATGTCTATCGCAAACACATCATTGGCTGTGATTTGTCCCAGAACGTGCCAAAGGCGAGTGCCATAGCAATAATGTTGTTTGCAAACGTCCTTGAGGTTATTTTATATTGTTTATTACAACAGTATGTCTCTGGACTTTCAACTAAACCATGCTTATACTGACAATAACCTTCCTCCAAAAAGTAGAGGTCCAAAAACAAATGAGCTTTACTACGCAATTGATAACAATTCCATTACCCTGCGCTAACACAGTATGGTATTTAAATTCCTCCTAATTAGGGTCCCTGGAACCTGTTCTGGGCGGAAGCACCAAGTGTACACTGTAGGATTCTATGTCCCTGCCACCCAGAGGCATTGCATTTAAGTATGACAGCTTATGGAAGAGCGTATGCAAAAAAGCTTAAGCTGTGCTTTTACACAAAATGAGGGAAATCACATTGATAAGATCCAAATTGTATTATTATAATATAATTATAGGAAGAGAGATTAAGTACTAGGAAAAAAACAGTTTAAGGACTTCAACAAAAAACCCAAACGAAACCTGCCGGCAAAATTAACAGCCACAGCCAGGAAAGCAATAGACTTTAGTGCTCTAATGATTGGCTAGTTAAAAATTTTGCCAGTTCAGTGATGGAAAAAAAGAAATCCAATAAGAGATCAGATAGATCAGCTCAGTGGAAAAGCAATACAAGAAGGGCAGTAGATCAAGTGAAGTAGGAACGCCGATCAGATGTAATATTAGGAAGAAACAGTATGAACTAAGAAAAGCAGCTAGCTGACCATAAAAATATACAGCCTCAAAAGTGGTGGCAGTACGTCCACACGGTAAAGTGCCCCTATGAGCATACCTTAAACCCGCCCCCCCATGTAATATACCCCAGAGTTTGACATGTGTGTGGTAAGAGATAATTAACCTTATTGGGTCTGTGGATTGTAATGGGTACATTACAGCATTTCTAGATGACTGTGTAATAAACACTCATATACACAAAGGTTGTGTGTTATACAGTGTGGGTCTCTATGTATGTTGTGTGTATATTAGTATATCGATATAGATTATATCTATATATATATTATATAATATATATATATATATTATATATATATATATATATATATATACATATATATATGTATGTGTATATCTATATATAGATAATATATATATATTATATATTATATATAATATATATATAATAGATATATACACCACAACACCACACACACATACAATATGTATACAGCTGAAGCAAAAAAGTATTTAGATCAGCACTGACTTGATTGCACAAGTTCTCCTACTTAGAATAATGAGGGAGAGAGGTCTGTAATTTATTCATAGGTCACTTCAAATGAGAGACAAAATTAGAAAAAAATCCAGGAAATCACATTGTAGGATTTTTAAATAATTATATTTGTTTAAAATCATGGTGGAAAATAAGTATTTGGTCTCACCACAAACAAGCAAGATTTCTGGTTCTCACAGACCTTGTAACTCTTTAAGAAGCTCTTCGTCCTCACTCGTTACCGTATAATGGCACCTGTGGACTGTCATCTGTGTAAAAAGCACCTGCCACAGCCCAAACAGTCGACTCCAAAACTTCAACCATGGCCAAGCAGCAAAGAGCTGTCGAAGGACACCAGGAACAAAATTGTTAGACTGCAGCAGCTTGGAAGAGATCTAATGAAAATTACAGACCTCTCTCCTCTTTCTAAGTAGGAGAACTTGCACAGTCAGTGGATGACTAAAATTTTTTTGCCCCACTGTGTGTATATATGATATTAATATCATATATGTGGAAAGGAAATTTACACTTCTGTGATGGCAGCATTAATGCAACATAAGCTGCCCTTTCCTTGGACATCCATGCATTTGTCAACAAGACATCGCAAAACCACATGCTGCACACATTACAAAGTCTGTAGAAGAAGAGGGTATGAGTACTGGTCTGGCCTGCCTACAGTTCTGACCTGTCCCATAAAGAACGTGGAGAATTTCTAACTGAAAAATGTGACCCCATACTGTTGCAGACCTTAAGACATTTGCAGGAAAAATAAAATGGGACGAAATCATAATAATCACTAGGTATCCTTGGTGCCAAAACATCTTTTAAGTGTTGTGAGAAGGAATGGCATCATCAAAGTGGTAAATGCTTTACCGTCCCAGCTTTATTTGGAATGTGTTGCAGGCCTTGAATGCAGGAATGAATGTTTATTAACAAATAAAGCTGACCAGACAAAACATGAACCATTGGGTTCATTCTCAGGTCTGCTATGAAAAAAAACAAGTAAATGTAAGAGACACTGTTTTATATGCAGTTTGAATTCTGGCCCAACTTGTTTCTGATTCTGGTTTGTATAAAGAAGTCAGAAAAAGAAGAAAGTAGTTGAAAAACAGACATGGAACCGGTTGGGGAAGCAATGACTCCCAAAAATTCTAAAATGAGTTGGGAGGTTTAAAATAAAGAATAAAGCCATGTGAGACAGTACACACACAGAGAGAGCAAATGGTCACGACCAGAGATTGGGAACATTTCTGGCTTTATGACTTGTACACATGCAACTCCGTTTTGAGTGCAAGCCAGTTTGTAACATCTGCTGAAAAACAGCTAGATTTGTTCAGGCTGGGCTCCTTTTTGAAATAAACTTTTCACAGGGGTCTAAAATGTCATCAAATCTAGTGACAAAGTCATCAGGTTGGCACAGTTATGCACCTACAATCCTCACCAAGACACTTCGCTCCAGTTAAATCTCAATCTCACTCTCATTCTCATTCCACCGTTTGATTCAATAAAACTTCCCCCGCCGTGCCACTTGACTACTCTTACGCCGTATGATGGATTTATTCACTCACCTGAGGGTTCCTCGTCTCAGTGGCAATTATCTATAAATCTATTAGTTAGTCAATTTTCCAACCTGACAAGAAAAGACAGGCTAAAGTTCATGCTTTCAGGATTTAAAAGTGAAAGCATGTAAGTGGGCAGTAAGCGTTATTGCAGTGACATCAAACTTTAGCAGAGTTTATTGCTCTCTTAAAGCAAATAGTTCAGGATCCAGCCGAAGATGGTTTGAATATCAAGGTTCCATTAAGATGACAGCACTATTACTGAGGATCAGATGTAGCCACTGTAAAGCCAAACATATCTAGAGACCACAAATCTGAGCACAGAAGCAAGACCTACAGTGGTGCTTGAAAATTTGTGAACCCTTTAGAATTTTCTGTATTTCTGCATGAATATGACCTAAAACATCATCAGATTTTCACACAAGTGCTAAAAGTAGATAAAGAGAACCCAGTTAAACAAGTGAGACAAAAATATTATACTTGGTCATTTATTTAGTAAGGAAAATAACCCAATACATATTAATTACATATTAGTGAGTGGCAAAAGTATGTGAACCTTTGCTTTCAGTATCAGGTGTGACCCCCCTGTGCAGCAATAACTATAACTAAACGTTTCCTGTAACTGTTGATAAGTCCTGCACACCGGCTTGGAGGAATTTTAGCCCATTCCTCCGTACAGAACAGCTTCAGCTCTGGGATGTTGGTGGGTTTCCTCACATTAGCTGCTCACTTCAGGTCCTTCCACAACATTTCCATTGGATTAAGGTCAGGACTTTGACTTGGCCATTCCAAAACATTAACTTTATTCTTCTTTAACCATTCTTTGGTAGAACGACTTGTGTGCAGGGTCGTTGTCTTGGCTGCATGACCCCACCGGTTCTTTGAGATTCAAGCTTTCATGGACAGATGTCCTGACATTTTTTAGGAATTCTCTGGTATAATTCAGAACTTCATTGATTCATCAATTGATTGGCAAGACCATCATGGCACAGATGCATGCAAAAACAGGCACCCACACAAACCACGATATAACCACCCAACCAATGTTTCACAGATGGAATAAGGTTCTTATGTGGGAATGCAATGTTTTCCTTTCTCCAACATGAATATTAACATCAGCCAATGTGAGAAAGGCCTTCAGTTGCTTATAAGTTACCCTGGGGTCCTTTGTGACCTCACCAACTACTTACACACCTTGCTCTTGGAGTGATCTTTGTTGGTCGACCACTCCTGAGGAGGGTAACAACGGTCTTGAATTTTCTCCATTTGTACACAATCTGTCTGACTGAATTGGTGGAGTCCAAACTCTTTAGAGATGGTTTTGTAACCTTTTCCAGCCTGATGAGCATCAACAACTCTTTTTCTGAGGTCCTCAGAAATCTCCTTTGTTCATGCCATGACACACTTCCACAAACATGTGTTGTGAAGAGCAGACTTTGATAGACCCCTGTTCATTAAATAAAACAGGGTCCCCACTCACACTTGATTGTCATCCCATTGATTGAAAACACCTGACTAATTTCACCTTCAAATTAACTGCTAATCCTAGAGGTTCACATACTTTTGCCACTCACTAATATGTAATATTGGATCACGTTCCTCAATAAATAAATGACCAAGTATAATATTTTTGTCTCATTTGTTTAACTGGGTTCTCTTTATCTACTTTTAGGACTTGTGTGAAAATCTGATGATGTTTTAGGTCATATTAATGCAGAAATATAGAAAATGCTAAAGGGTTCACAAACTTTCAAGCACTACTGTACCCCTACCATTAGGCTTAAAACTCGTAAAGCACAGCAACGGTCCAGTCCGCAGCAAAATGGACACTGACTAGACATTAGTCAAATAGTCTCATTATCCTACTGTAATGTAAAAATAAGGGTATTTTCACAAGAAAACTGTGCAAACAATACATAAATGAGTGGAAGCCCAAACTGTTATACACACACACATACAATATAATTTTTAAATTACGGACATTCACAATATTTAAAAAAAAAAAAAAAAAACATGTACAATAGGGATCTGAGTAACTTGTACCAAAACAGTCTCTAAATATATCAACCAAGTTAGTCTCTAGTCCGAACATGAGCTAATGAGCAAGCAAGACCATTACGGGTAAGGTAGTTACTTACACCCACCAAACATAACATGCATGGAATAGTCACTTTTTTAGAGACTACTACTAAATCTAGAAATGCACTGGACCTCCTCTGGCCTACAGAACCGTATTTGATTCCACTGTGGTGTTGAAATCGTTCTGTGCATTGACCCGTGAGGACAGTACAGTTTCTCGCAGTTGGTACAAATTAAAAGGAGGTACTGACATGCTCCAAACAGCCCGTTCTACCTCTGCCCAGGGAAACGTTTGCAGCACCTTGCTGAATCTGTGCCATGAAGAATTAAGACAGTTCTTAAAGCAAAAGTGCGTGCTTAATAAAGTGGCTGGTGTGTGATCATAATGTGTTTAATATGCAAAAAGAATAGTTTTCCTGGTAACACAGGCTCGGAGAGAGTTCAAAACAACTTGAGATAACGATTTTCATTTTTAAAGCAAGGGACAAAGGGAGAATTTAAAAAGACAAAACGAGTCCTCAGCTACCTCGAAGGATAAAGAGGTTCTTATTGTCTTCTGGCCTCGTCACATCCTAAGAGCCTTGGGAGCCCAACTTCCATTATTCCGCATCTGCTACCGCATGACAGAAGTGCAGGATGTGCATAAACAAAAAAATAAATGAAAATGGAACTATTTTCAATGGCTTTTTAAAAGTGCCAGGAAAGGTTACACTATTAAATGATAGTCGTGTCCAAGTACAGTGGTTCTCGTCAAATTTGTCTCAGCGCATTTATCTAGAAAAATGTGTCTCGGTTCTCGTCGTTTGCTTGGTATCAGAGCCACTTGCTTAACTTATGAGTTGAGCAGGTTAACAACTCGTTTTCACCCGAAACCGATTCACAACTCTGCATACACAGCGATTCAGTCTTATCAATAGCTCTCGTAGGTAAAGATCTCTATTTGTTATTCGTGTTTCCTCTTTAGTTTTCCATCTACAGTACTGTATTTGAGTTGCAATGCAAATATATGACTGCCATTGAGGTCTGGAAATGAGTGTGATTCTTCACACGGGACGTTTCCCTTCTTGGTTGTGTTGACAGCTAACGAGGTATGCCTTATGTAGGTTTATACTCCATTGGGCGCATTTTATTTTGGTTTCGAACGTTGGTTGGTGTGTGCTTGTAACTGAAGAACACCCTCACTGTGTTGTGTGTTCTTAGAAAGAGTGATGGATGGTAGATGGTGTTCAGCGTTTCATTATTTTTTTCCAGCCCATTTACATTATGTTTGCACTTCAGTTTTCGTATGAAAATAGCCTTCATATTTAACATTACATAACATTAAAAAACTTAGCAAGCAGGGTAATGTATGGTCAACTCAACCTGATCCCCAGGGGAAAATCACGAGACAGCTGGGCACTTCTTGAATTGGTTAATTATTGGTCAGTCATTGATCCATTAGATGTTGAAGAAGTATGAAAAGTGATAAACATTGATCGTTTTTGGAGACCATGTGACTATGCCATCATCAGTTACTATTTACAAGTGATTGTAAGATAATCTTCACTTCTCCACTTTGTATAGCACTGACACAATCCATATCAATCAGTTAGTGGTGTTTGACAACAAACAGGCCTGATTAAAAAGTGGGAGACCCAGGGCCACGGAGCGAGTGAGCATGAAGAGCCAGCAACAGCAGTTGTTTGGCTAAATTATACGTTTCGTGCTTTGCCTGTGATGTTCTCCTGGTCTCATACTTCCCCCCCGGTCCGGATTCTATGCTCTGTCTTCTTTGATGTTGATGGTACTACCTTGTCTATTGGTTAATTCCAATTCAGTTAGGGTTTGACACACAAAACAGGCCTGATTAAAAGTATGAGGAGACCCAGGGCCACTGAGCGAGTGAAGCAACAGCAGTTTGGCTAATTATCTACGTTCAGTGCCCATTTGAACTGCTGGGGGATAATGGGAATCAATAATTACACCAAAAGGTAAACGATTATCATGCCATCTGTAGCTGTGGCAGGGGAAACTGCAGGCTCATACAGGTGCTGGTAGAATGCCAGCATAATGCTAATGCAGTTGGGTGTTAGCCAGTTTGTCGTTTTTTGCCACTTGCTCTATTAATACATGGCCCATCTTGTGTGGACTGGCACAATAAGGATTTCACGATTCGTGATTCATGATTCACGATTCAGTACACAGCGATTCTGTCATCAGCCCTTGCTCAGAGAGGATCTCAGTTGTGTTTATCATGTTTTTCTTTATTTTTACATCTATACTACAGTAGTCCTAGTGAAAATAAGTCTAAAATAAACCAATAATAAAAAATAAAAATATTTAATAAAAATATTTAATAAAAAATAAACCAACCAAAAGGAAAATGGCAACTGAATCCTCTTGGCTTTCAGGTTTTGCATTTACTCTTTTGGTACTTGACATGAACCGAGGTACAACTGTACTAGACAGAGATTTCAAATGGTAAACAAAATGATCTATTATAGCTTCACCACATCTTAAATAACCGATGGGAAACATTCATTTTTCCTAAAGAATAACAATTCAAAAGTGTTCTTTTCTTATGTTAAAATGTTAACTAAACGAATCTTTAGTTCCCTGCAATTAAAAGAAATTAGGAGTCTCACTGAGAACGGGATGGTGTTCAAAAATACCATTTCATTAGATGGCTTAATCCAACCCGTTACGTCCCCTACCATTAGCTGAAATGAATGCTGAAACTGTAGGGTTGCCATGTACTCTTAAACAATGTTCTGTTTGCGCACTGCTCTGTCCTGCATGCAGGCTCATATGGAGAGTGTGAGGAATGTTCTGTTTCTGTGTCTCACTGTGTTTATGCTTAGGTGTGAATATGTATATGCGCTCATCCAGTGCTCCTACCCTTCCGGAGTAAGTATCGTTGTTTTATCTCTGGACCATCACCAGTGTACCATCGCAATCAATGTTTGTCATGTTGGAGCAGTAAGGCATAACTGTCATGATACTTTGCACAGACTTCCTCAGAGTGTAAGCAAAAATAACTTTTTTAATGTAGGACTCTGCCTTTGGGACTCGAGGGGGCCACATTCCATCATCTCAGGGACACTGGATTGTCGCCCTGGTGTCATAGTTAACTCTGAGACAGAGATGAACACCTTGTCCACGACTGGAATGTACCAGAGGTGCAGAGAGCTGCCAATTGTCATCCACAGAACATGGATAGAATGACAAAGATGCCATAAACACACAAGTCACCTGGAAGAGTCATAGGGACTTGGGTTAAGGAACTGGCAGCAGCATCAAAAAGCCCAAGATAAAGGGACAAGCATTCAGCACTGTACATGTCTTACCCTATGTCTCCACTTTAACATACTTGCTTTTAGACTTGACCAGCAAAGGCATGTCCAAAAGGATAAAACTGACATCCATTGTCTCAAAAACACCATTGTTGAAAGTGTTTGCTCATTTACCATGGGCTACAGCTGGTCATTTTTCCTCCACCCAAATATGATCTAGGTATGAGTGGATCAGACAGCAGTGCTGCTGGAGTTTTAAACACGGTGTTCACTCACCGTGAACTCCTAGACACGCCTACCATAGTGCTCCACCTATTGCTCCATTGTTCGATACTCACCTTTTAGGAAATAACTTGAGTAACCAGATAAATGGGAAACCTCCAGGTTTGCACGACTCGGGAAATAATTGGATTTTTACTTTGCAACCAGCTAATAATCTCATAGAAATATCTGACATAAACGTCAAACTTTAATATTAAATAATCAAATGATTCATTTTCTACGGTATATACTGCGTTCCAGAGTGTCCTGAAAGTGTTTGATAGCGATTTTGCTTTTCGTGGGGAGTTTAATTCCAGGGTTGACAGATGTCCAAATAGTCCAAATAAATGCAAATCTTTAGAATATGCGGACCTGGCAACCGTGGTGGAAGGCTTGTGTACGTCTTATATATAGTCGGATTTCTGCGGTTCTCTGATTATTCAAGTACAGCATACTTCAATCTAGAAATCAGATTAAGAAATCCGATAAAGAGAGCTGGATTTTACCCCAGTAGTTGGATTCCTCAGCGCATGTATTCCAGTTACCCAATTGTATCGGTGTTTTCAGTCTGTACATGTGCACGAGCATTCCCCACGGTTGCCAGGTCCACGTGTTTCTAAAGACTTTTGGGATCCCCGGAATTAAACGCACCATGGAATTTAATGCAGTCAAACACTGAGAGGACTTTGAAATGTAGTATATACTCGAGAAAATGAATAATTTGATTATTTAATATTCAATTTTAAAGTGTAAATCACATATTTCTACGAGGTTATTGGCTGGTTGCAAAGTAGAAATCCGATTACTGGACATGGTCCAACCTACTTCATCAGTAGTCATGCTGCCTACATAATGCTTCTGGCTGGACATTTTTGGTAACTGGACTATTTTCAGTTCAGCAGCGACACTGAGGTGTTTAAAAACTCCAGCACCACCGCTGTGTCTGATCCACTTGTACCAGCACAACACACACTAACACACCACGGCATACCTGATCTGTGGGGGTCCTTTTGGGGTCCTGACCTTTAATGAACAAAGTAAAGAGGGCCAACAAAGTATGTTGAGAAGCAGATAACTACGATTTGGAATTGAAGATGATGTACATGCAAGATCCAGTAAGTCTGATTGTCTTCGACAAGCTTTCTGGAATCAAATAGCAATGTTTAATTAGAAAAAGTTTTTTTTCTACACTTCACAATCAAAGAACTTCTTCAAAAAATGAGAGAAAGTCATCAGCGTCTCTTAATGGCCTTCACAATCCCCGGCTACTGAAAATCTGCGGGTAGAGGCGGAAAAATGCTAAATATGACTGACAGTTGCCGCAGTGTCAGGCTAGCATCTTAGACCGCTGAGTCACTCGAGCACAATGTACAAATTTCTGCACGCACACACACGCACACGCACGCACACACACACACACACACACACACGCTGATGCTCCTCATTTGTCAAATCTTTCCTCGCAGCCATTCGGTTAATTCAAATTCAATGGGATAAATAAAACAGTGCACAGCCCAGCACATTTCTCAGGAGAGAAAAGAACGAGAGGGAGAGATGCCATTGCATTAAATCTCACTGTATTTCACAAAACTTGCTGACTAATCATCGGAATTGAATCTTCCCCATTTCCATACATCAGCCACAAAGCGTTCTACCTTTCGACGCTTTCAGACGTCACATGACGGTATCTGTATGCGCCGTGCGTATGGACAGATGCGACACGATAGCTTTCGCGAGAGGTAAGAGAGTCTCTAGCGATCCCCCTGTCAGCAATGTCAAGATGTTTATCTGACATGCAACGCCATCCGTCAAAGACAGAAATCCCACTGCCCTGGCTCTCCAGACAGGCTTTGTTATGGAAACACATAATGAACAACTTGGGCACTTAAACTTGCGTTCCGTCTGCATACCAAACAAGAAAGGCTGGCAAGAGTCTCCAAGTCGCCGAGACACACGTGATATCCATGCGGATTTTGGCAAAGATGAGCGCAAACAAAGCTCCAAAAGAGTCCAAAACTGACAAACTGCAACACCATGTAAAATTGTTTTTCAAATCTGGGCCCATTCTATTTTCTGCCTTGTTTGGATGCGTTAAAATTACGCTGACCAATCAGAGCACGGTTGTCAGGCAGAACAGCTCATCCTGCTCGTATCCATGCTGACTATAAAAACATGGATACTGTATTAACAAAAACATCTGGCGGAATATAGCTAAAAGGCTGGAGAATGATACTGATAAACCTCACAGATAGTGCACTTAAGTGCATTCTAGTCTATTCATTCCTACAAAAAACAAAATATAGCTTCCTGCATTAATCTTCACTCATGTCTTTGTTTTTTCATTAAGTTGACGATGTGAAAAGACACAGTGAAATCTCCCTCACACATTACATGTGGTACAAGGGACTGTGGTAGCCTAGTGGCTAAGGTGCTGGACTATGGACCAGAAGGTCCAGGGTTCAAATCCCACTCTGCCAAGCTGCCACTGTTGGGTCCCTGAGCAAGGCCCTTAACCCATAATTGCTTGGATTGTAAGATTGTAACAATTGTAAGTCGCTCTGTGTAAGGGCATCTGCTAAATGCTGTAATGTGTGTGTGAATAGGCCTCAACTCAGACCCTTAATTTCCGTTTGTCCATGCGACTATAACACAAGGGTGAAACAGGAATGAGCCTACTAAGGAAAGACTGACTAATCTGACTAGACTGATTAATGCCATTTTGAAATAACTGGCATCAGCCGATAGCTGCAATTATGGGGCCGATGTTCAAAAATAGTGTTTCAGTTAATTCTTTTAAAACAAAAAGATGCTGATATAATGTCCACTACTCTTACATTTTTTTCTTTTTTTTCCCCCCCAGAAAGAATGTGATACTCTTTCTGGTAATAAATGTTGTTCTTACGAGCAATGAAACATTTATTTATTTATTTATTTTATTTATAAAAAAAAAAGAGAGTGCAAACAGAGTGCACTATGCAAGGCATTTATAGCTTATATAAATGTTTGTTTAAGATCAGCAATTTGGTGTCTCATATATTGTTATTAGTTTTATTAGTTGCAAAAAAATCGCGATATCAGCATATATCAGACACCGGTCACCTTGCTCTTTAAATGTTGGCATCAGCAATTTAAAAAACCCATATCAGTCGACCACTAGATCCCACCCTTTAATTCAGTACTATAAGGTGTGATTAATTAAGCCCATCAACAGTTTCATCCCCTTTTATCCAGAGATTCTTCTAAAGCTAGAGTGACAAACGGCTCCTTGCTTAACTGACATCTTCTGTTTCAGCTTTTCATCCACGCTAGCAGATATCAATTTCAAACCCAGCCTTGCTGGTCAGATAACATTTCCAAGTGTACCGGAGCATTACCTTGAGCTGCTTTGTGTCTGACTGCCTGAAAATTGGGTTTGGATATTGGCCTGGGTATTCAAGTTTGACGATTGTATTACAGAGCGGAACCTGATTGCATTTCATTTGGATAACAGCCGTGAATATTCTTGTTGCAAAAGTTTTGTTTTTGCTAAATGCAACGGGTGCTCTAGAGGTTTCTGAACATCTGGGTCAGGTTTTTAAGAATCTCTAACTGTGAAGGCCTAATCACACGAAGTACAATTTTTTTTAGCACTCTGAAGACTCTCTGTCTGCTTTTGCTTTCTTTAATGTCCCTTCACTTAAAGATTTTGCTGTGTCTTTTTCACATTGTCAACTTTAAGAAAAAGAGACACGCGCGAAGATTAGTCCTGGAAGCTCTAGTTTGTGATGTGTGAGCATGACTAGAAGGCACTTCGATAAACAAGAAAATGGTTCCATACAGCCACTGAGAGGTTTAGCATCATTCTCCAGCCTTTCAGTTGTGTTGCACCAGATATTTTCTTTAAAATCCACGTTTTTATAGTCAGCGTGTTGCTTGTCTTATAAGCTCTTGTGCTCTGCTGCTACCAAGATGACCAATTCTGCCTGGAAACCTGGCAAACTGATTGGTCAGCCTGATTTTAACGCATCCGAACGACGCAGAAATTAGAACAGGATCCGATTAAAAATGTTACTCAGCGTCGCAGTCTGTCAGTTCTCCGTGTGAAGGAAGGCATTCATATACACGTGTTTTATTCAGTGTTTTTTTTTTTTTCAGACCCAGTGTGAAAAGGCCTGAATGTATCGTAAACTGAGGAGCTTCGATAACGCATCATAGTATAGTCTACCTTAAACATGCTTAAAAGACTTAGTTATTAACACAATGCTTATTTTATAAGAAAGTGTTGAATAAGTGATGTAATTTATTGTAATAATAATAATAATAATAATAATAATTATTATAATTATTATTATTATTATTATTATTATATTCAAATTCTTAAGGAATAATAATTATTATTATTATGTTTTTTTTTTGTTTTTTTTTTTAATAAAAGTGCCCAAGTGCATGTAATCTCGTTGATCAGTTTACTGATGAAATCTGACTTTCCGCATTTATCGGATTATTAAAAGCATTATTAAACACACTCACTGTCAGATCCCCATTGGTTCTTGTTGTATACACTGACGCCTTGTAACTGTGATCAAACCTTGTACTCAATTTCTGTTATTATTATTATTATTATTGCATGCATTGTTGTTGCTTTTGTGAGGTTAAAAAAAGAGACAATGTATGGAGGTTTTTTTTTTCCCCTTCACATTGTTCACGCGAGTTGCCCAACACAAAAGGTTTTCAGCCCATTTCATCATTAGCATTTGTGCCAATGTATTTTCTCTGACTCCACTTCTGAATGTCACTTTCTTTTTTCATTCCGCTACCTCAGCCTCTGGCAAATCATACTGATTCCAAACACTAAACATCATCGCTTCTTTGTTTTCTCCCCACTGGGCTACCAGGCAAGAAAATTGCCAGGGCTGAATCTGAAATTGTGTTATTTATAGAGATCAATCGCAGCTCATTTATCGTTTACTTAAATCGCAAAACTCGTTTAACTTGGGCTGTTTGGGGCTTGAGAATGTCAGAGAAAAATGCTCCAGGCCCTAGAACCATGTTTTGTTATGTTGTGGTGTGAGACAAGTGGCCAGGTATTTGGGCTTATATTAAAAACTTATATCGCTTTTGGGAACATGAACACGCAGGCTGTGAGGCTGCACCGTCTGATCTGAACCAACAAAAGTTGTACTGCGGCACAGGTCGCATTTTAAATGCTCGCTAAGGGAGGAATGTGAATCACATCCTGCTGACTATGGGAGCTGTGTAATCACAGACCAGTCAACCATGCTAACCCTTGTCCACTGTCAAAAGAAACTACACCTGTGGACCCTGTGTAGGAACTGGACCATTGAACAACGGAAAAATGTCTGGTTCGATGAGCCATACCCATTACCTGGGGAACTCAAGGCACCAAGATGCACTGTGGGAAGAAGAAGCTGGTGGAGAAGAAATAACGCTCTGGACAGTGTTATGCTGGAAATCCCTGGGTCTAATTCAGAGCCAGGCCCTATAGACCTCATCCAATATCCCTCAAAGATGCTCATTCTGGATGAATTGGCAACAGACACAAACACAGTCCAAATCCTTGTAGAAAAGCCCCCTCCAATAGAGTGGAAGCTTCTTAGAGCAGCCAGGACCAACATATTAATTCCTATGCATTTTTAGAATGGGATGTCCATAAAGATCCTGTAGGTTGTAATGTTGTAATGTGCATTGCTATTCCCATCTTGCTGTGAGGCAGCTTATGGAAAAAGGCTTTGAGGTGGACTGTGATGGCTTAGTGGTGTAAGGTCCAGGGAGTTCAAATCCCCTTCTGTCTGCCAAGCATCCACCTTTGGGTCCTTGAAAAGTCTCTTAACCCGAAAATGCTTGAATTTGTCAGAACTGCCATCCAATGCAAGTCGCTCTGGATATATTTCATTCTACTACAGTGGGCAAAAAAAACTAATTTAGTCAGCCACTGATTGTGCAAGTTCTCCTACTTAGAAATATGAGAGAAGGTCTGTAATTTTTTCATCATAGGTACACTTCAACTAATGAGAGACTAAATGAGAAAAAAAACCCAGGAAATCACATTGTATGATTTGTAAAGAATTTAATTGTAAATCATGGTGGAAGATAAGTATTTGGTCAATAACAAAAGTTCAACTCAATACTTTGTAACATAACCTTTGTTGGCAATGACAGAGGTCAAACGTTTCCTGTAAGTCTTCACCAGGTTTGCACACACTGTAGCTGGTATATTCCTCCATGCAGATCTCCTTTAGCAGTGATGTTTTGGGGCTATCGCTGGGAAACATGGACTTTCAACTCCCTCCACAGTTTTCTACTGAGTTGAGATCTGAAGAATGGCTAGGACCACTCCAGGACCTTGAATGCTTTTTACGGAGCCACTAGTTCGTTGCCTGAGCAGTGTTTTTGGGATCATTGACAGTAGGTGTGGTGTTCTTGGGATGCGACTCGGCACTCAGGTTTTTACCAAAATTTTCTATTTTTGTTTCATCTGACCACATGATATTCTCCCAATCCTCTTCTGGATCATTCATAGGCTTTCTGGCAAACTTCAGATGGGCCTGGACATGTACTGGCTTAAGCAGGGGGACACGCCTGGCACTGCAGGATCTGAGTCCCTCTCAGCTAGTGTGTTACTGATGGTAGCCTTGTTACATTGGTCCCAGCTGTTTGAGGCTGTGGACAGGTGTCTTTTATACAGATAACAAGGTCAAACAGGTGCCATTAATACAGGTAACTAGTGGAGGAGAGAAGAGCTTCTTAAAAAAGAAGTTACAGGTCTGTGAGAGCCAGAAATCTTGCTTGTTTGTGGGTGATCAAATACTTATTTTCCACCATGATTTACAAATCTTTTTTTTTTTTTAATCCTACAATGTGATTTCCTGTATTTGTTTTCTCATTTTGTCTCACATAGTTGAAGTGTACCTCTGATGAAAATTACAGACCTCTCTCATCTTTCTAAGTAGGAGAACTTGCACAATCAGTGGCTGACTAAATACTTTTTAGCCCCACTGTAAACTAGATGTCTGCTAAATTACAAAATGTAAAACAGAAGGTTTCTGAAGAGCTGTGTGAAGCTCTCATTGTTTAGATTTGGTGAAGAGTCATGAGTGCTTGTGGTCACTCTGTGGTCATTATTGTGGCTGGATTTGGAGGAATTTACAAACAATCCTGTAAGTGTCCGTCTAGTCTTGTCAAGGTAAGGTAGTAGGTGTTTAACACCGTGACTGCCCGATGGGCCATATTCACGGCAGGAACGGTCATGGGAAACAATTTGTCTAGTCTTGTCAAAGATTTTTGTTTGGCATGTGCTACCATGACTTCTGAGGCTATTTCACCTGCAACATTAAATCATTTTAACATTGTTGTTGTCTCATGCACCGGCAATTGGAGCACCCACTAATTGGCCACTTTGGGACTCTTCAGTTGCATCGTGTTGCTTTTATAGCTCACATAACTGTTTTTATCCACCGCTTTTGTAGCTTCCAGAGCAACTTGAAGCTAAACAGCTGAGGGTTCAGTTACTCAAGGAGTAGCAGTAACCTTACAATGAGTAGCCCTTAGGTTTGTATAGCACACTGAGCCACCATTGTCCTTAATGTTCTGCTTAAAAGTGCTATGAATGCACAGAAGTATTGCTCAGTGTAACAGTATCCACTCCAAATAACCAAGCATCTATTAGTTAATGAGACTGGGGAGGTGCACCAATGACTGGGACTCTTAAAATCCTTACTATCAGATGAGAATGGTGTGGTATTCAGGCAGAATTTATAGGAAAAGACTAAAGCTTTAATACAATGCAGAAACCCACTGGGAATATTGCCTCGAATAAAGGATAGATGAAGATTAAAGGAAATTGCTTCATCAATAAAGAGTTCCCCAAGCTAAACTCCCTTTCGTCTACTAAGCTTTAATGGCTGCTTGTCCATTTTGTTTGGATGTAAACATATAGAGCTAGATTTCTCCAAACCCAGAATCAATTGGGATTAAATTAAAGGAGTTGGTTTGAGCTATTCAGTGAAAACTATTCTGACTCCAGGACAGGAATAAATCTCCAAAATAAAAGCATCTGGCCCGTGTTTCCCCAAAGCATTGCAGCTATTAAATGGCTGGTATTAAATGATCAGTTGGAATACAGGATACTCTCTTCACAGCAGAAAATTTGACCTCAATGTTAGTGCTTTTGGGAAACTGGACCCAATTAATAGTATTATTTATGCAATATATTTTTCATTCTACCATTACTTTACCTATAGCAGATGTATATAGTAAGTGGCCTTTGGTATGGCCGCGGTATGAACTCACAACACATTTGAGTGAATGTCCAATTTACTAATGCTGTGCCTAATCACACAAACCGCACTTAGACCTACACAGTAATTGTACTCTGCTTGAGGTGTACGGATTGCAAGCCACTGTATAATTACATTCCCGGGATAATTGGTTTACATTACTGTTACTGTGTTAGCAAAGGTCCAGTGTATTCGAAGCCTGTGCATTTGTTATGGTGACCAGGGTTGCTAGAGCTGTGCTATAATCAGTTCTATTTACAAGTCCAAAAACAATAAATACACAGCTTCCCTAAATAGATCTTTGTCCAGACATTGGATCCTCAGTGGTAGATGATTATTGACCAGAGAGTTTTCTGGTTTCAAAGTTGCCACTGTTAGACCCATGAGCAAGAGCCTTAAAAGAAGGAAAGGGTTGGGAACGATTGTTTTAGGAGGAATCGCACGTGTGTGAATTCTAAGTCAGCAAAACAGTCTGTGGTTGTGGGGGTCGATGTGTTATTACCAACATAATTGGCACTTAACACTTCACAGCAGGAGGGTGCCCCACTTGTAATGCCTATGAAAATATAATTGTGAACATGCAGGAATTAATAGAATGCTTGCTTTTGTTTCAGATTAGGGGGTTTACATTTTATTTTCATTTGTTTTTTAGGATTACCCATCTGCATAGTGAAATTCCAGCATATTGGTATACAACAGAGGAAAAACAAACCCTTCTCTCCTGCTTCCATAGTCCTTTAGTATGTACTGTATCTTTTGAAAATGAACAGGATGCATGGCGGTAAAATGTTCCTGTAATAAATTTCAAAGCCATCCAGCTGAGCTTGGAAATCCATCCGTCTCAACATCCTCATAATCCACTCGCAGCTTGAACATCTGTCTGAACTTTGTAGGCGCTTCAGTAAGCTCTAGGGCACCATGACAACCACTTTGGAAACTACTCTAGGGACTAGTCTAATAGTCCTAATCCTGTGTGAAAGCTTTTGAATGCACGTCTTTTGACCGGACCAGAAAACAGAACCTTTGACCCATTATCTTGTAAAATACTGTCATTAATATAGGCTTGTATTACATTTATGTCAATTTGCAGAAATCTAGAGCAATTTACAGTTGATTCAATCTAGGCAATTGTGGGTTAAGGGCCTTGCTCAAGGACCCAACAGTGGTAGCTTGGCAGAGGTCTAATTTGAACCCTGGACCTTTTGGTCCATAGTCCAGTACCTTAACCACTAGGCCACCACAGTCCTGTATTAGACAGTATTAGTCTTACATCTGTAATATTTTCAGCACACTTGCACTCTGATTTGACCTTTCTGATCGAGTTGACTTAAAACTTTGTGACAATCTTGTAACACGGGGCACACGACTCAAGGGGAATATTTTAAAGCGAATACTCTGCTGAGCCGTCAACACAAACAGAAGACAAAGGCCAGCAACAGAACCCAGTGTCATGGAATGGAACATAGACCGTCTCTGACATCTACAAGGTGGGATAATAAGGTAGATTTGTCTAATAAAGCATTTAAAGACTCCAGCAGCACTGCTGCATCTGCAACTCATACCAGCACAACACACCAACACACCTCCACCACATCAGTGTCACTGCAGTGCTGAGAATGATCCTCCACCTAAATAGTACCTTATCTGTGCTGGTCCTGTGGGGGTAAAGGCGACTAAAGTGGCGATTAAAGTTTGTAGAGAAACATTGACTATTATTAACATTGACTAACATGGACTATTATTAAAGATAAAATCCTTTAAACCTTTTAGATTGCTGTGCTATTTGTATTAAATCGCCGCCATGTCAAAAATGTCCATCTTGCAATCACACTGCTGTTCACATTCAGCAGTGTTTAAAAACCATACATCTTGTGCTAATTCTGTCTACAGCTTGGTCATATTGTGTATTCACAATCCCTACTTGACATTGTTTTTAGAGACGCCTTCAGCAAAACCAATTAATGGATTATTATCGTTTGCTTTATTGTGGCTTCTTTAATAAACAGAGCCAACAAAAGCTACACCGTCACACGGCGGTGATTAAAAGAGATGAATAATTGAAATATTTCATGCCATATTAATGAGTTCTAAATTAAATATTTTACACCACTGCAACTTTTTTCCCCCCATGTCTTGTTTTTTCGGTTGCACTTTTTTGCTTACCTCTCAGCATCGGTGCACTGAAACAACAGTATCTCGTGAATCATAACTATATTTTTGGATCAGAACAAAGTCTAGAACAAACTGTTCTCTGCTGTGGCATTTATTTTGCTGTCTTGTCAGCTTGCACATCAGTCTGTGCCTACCTGCAACCCATAATACATGACAGGTTTGTTCATTGCAGTTGAGTTAAGCCTCGGACCGTGTTTCGATCCATGCCCAAACTTGAATGATGTGTTCATAACTGACTAAAGAAACAATACCGAAGAGCAACACCAGAGATTCACTGTCAGATCTTCGAGCAAGACCCACATATTTCATCACTTATTCCTTCAGTCTACTAAGAAGGCTTTCCACTTGATTTTGAAATATAGTTTTGGGGATTTGCTTCCTTTGAGCCTGGCTCACAGTGGGACTGTGGCATTGATTGGGTTGAAGTGGAGGCTCTATGTGGGTCAGCCAAGTATATACCAAAAACAGGCAAACCTTTTCCTAATGGGAAAATACTCCAAATTACTGTATTGTATTGCAGAAGCACACACTTCTCAATTGTATTTGCATTAAGAATCCCTCCACTGGAACAAAGGGGTGCATCTCAAAAGAGACCACTAGTGCTCCCCAACCGAACTATACAGTTGGCACTGTGCAAGATGCTAGCCTGTTGTCAACAGGGCTCACCCAAATACAGAGTTAAGCATAAGATGTTGAAAGCATGACCTACTTCACTGTGACCTACTGATGAACAGAACATAAGAACATCTAGTTAGCTCAGGCTAACAGATTTAGCTGACTGTCCATTAGACTCACTAACCAAACGCTACAAAGTTTACTAGCATGCTAATTTACTATTTAACTGCCAAACTGTTAAAACAAGCATTGATAATGCTAATGTGTATATACAGTGTGGCAAAAAAAGTATTTAGACAGCTACTGACTGTGCAAGTTCTCCTACTTAGAAAGATGAGAGAGGTCTGTAATTTTCATCATAGGTACACTTCAACTATGAGAGACAAAATGAGAGAAAAAAAATCCAAGAACTCACATTGTAGGATTTTTAAAGAATTTAATTGTAAATTATGGTGGAAGATAAATATTTGGTCAATAACAAAAGTTCAACAAAATACTTTGTAACATAACCTTTGGTGGCAATGACAGAGGTCAAATGTTTCCTGTAAGTCTTTATCAGGTTTGCACACACTGTAGCTGGTATTTTGGCCCATTCCTCCATGCAGATCTCCTCTAGAGCAGTGATGTTTTGGGGCTGTCACTGGGCAACACAGACTTTCAACTCCCTCCAGAAATATTCTATAGGGTTGAGGTCTGGAGACTGGCTAGACCACTCCAGGACCTTGAATGCTTTTTTTACGGAGCCGCCCACTTTCCATTGCCCGAGCATTGGTGTGTTTTAGGGATCATTGTCATGCTGCAAGAGACCAGCCATGTTCCATCTTCAGTGCCTCTCACTGATGGAAGGAGGTTTGGCTTAAATCTCACGATTCATGGCCCCGTCCTTCTTCCTTAACACGGACAGGTAGTCATGTCACCTTTGAAGAAAAAACAGGCCCCAAAGCATGCATGGTTTCCCACCCACATCGGTTTTACAGTAAGTATGGTGTTCTTGGGATGCAACTAAGCATTTCTTCCTCCCAAACATGACGAGTTGAGTTACAAAAAAGTTCATTTTGGTTTCATTGACACATGATATTCTCCCAAAATATTCTGGATAATCCATATGCTCTTTGGAAAATTTCTATCCTACCCATGCCAGTGATCCTCCACCCTTTTCACTCTCCACATTTTTTTCCTCACCACTAGCGCATCCTCCTACCCCATCAACTGTTGGCCTAACGCTTTTTTTCTACGCTCTAACACCGCCAGTCCCCTCTTGTCTATCTATCGCATCACCGTCCTCCGTCCCCTCCTTTCTGTTCTCAATCTTCTCGCCCCGGGGCTCCCTCCCAGCCTCCCCTCTTTTCACAGCTTCCCTCTCCTCACAATCCAACGCTGCTTTTTCATCGAGTTCATTCCTCCACCTCCGGTCCCCCTTACCATCCCTCCTTTGGCTTTCTCACCGCTTTATCCCTTCCAGCCCCTCCTCAGCCTTTAGATTGATTATAATACTCCATCACAGATGTCACCTTTCTCCGTCTCTTTACGCCTTCCTTCCCTTTCTGGACTTCCGTCGACTCCCTCCATTTTCTATAATAACCCTTCATCTCCACCTTCATTCTCCCCCCCCGCGCGTAACTGCTGCCTCTGTCCTGACATTCACACTTATTCCCTCTTCCTACGTTGCAACAATCTCCCCTCACTCCCTTGCTCCAATTGTATAGCTATTTCTCGACCCCACTGTGCCTGGTAAAAAAAAATAAAAAAAAAAAAGAAAAGAAAAAAAAAGACAAAAAAACCAGCAAAAAAAAAAAACCAACAAGACCCGTACACAGAACCACACCACCACCAGCGAACCACCAGGCCCCACAGACAGGGCCTGGACCATGTAACTGGCTTAAGCAGGGGGACACATCTGGCACTGCAGGATCTGAGTCTTTCTTGGCGTAGTGTGTTACTGGTGGTAGCTTTGTTACTTTGGTCCCAGCTCTCTGCAGGTCATTCATCAGGTCGCTCCGTGTAGTTCTGGGATTTTTGCTCACCATTCCCATGATCTTTTTGATCCCATGGGATGAGATCTTGCGTGGAGCCCCAGATCAAGGGAGATTTTCAGTGGTCTTGTATGTCTTTCAATTGCTCTCACAGTTGATTTATTCACACCAACCTGCTTGCATATTGTAGATTCACTCTTCCCAGCCTGGTGCAGGTCTACAATTTTCTTCCTGGTGTCCTTCGACAGCTCTTTGGTCTTGGCCAAGGTTGAGTTTGGAGTCTGACTGTTTGAGGCTGTGGACAGGTGTCTTTTATACAGATAACGAGGTCAAACAGATGCCATTAATACAGGTAACGAGTGGAGGACAGAAGAGCTTCTTAAAGAAGAAGTTACAGGTCTGTGAGAGCCAGAAGTCTTGCTTGTTTGTGGGTGACCAAATACTTATTTTCCACCATGATTTACAATTAAATTCTTTAAAAATCCTACAATGTGATTTCCTGGATTTTTTTTCCTCATTTTGTCTCTCATAGTTGAAGTGTACCTATGATGAAAATGACAGACCTCTCTCGTCCTTTCTAAGTTAGGCGACTGCACAATCTTGGCTGACCTAAGTACGTTTTACAGCACTGTACATATGTACACACACACACACAACACACCCACACAATGCTTGAAAGTTTTGTGAACCTTTACAAGATTTTACATTTTCTGCATAAATATGACCTAAACATCATCAGATTTTCACATCATCCCTCAAAGTAGATAAATAGAAGCCAGTTTTAAAACAATGAAGCAAAAATATTAATACTTCCGTCTTTCTAAGTAGGAGAACTTGCCAATTTCAGTTGGCTTGACTCTAAATACTTTTTTCCCAGCACATGTGACCTATGTTACACACACACACACACACACCCCCCTGTGCAGCACTAACGACACACTAATCGTTTTCCTGTAACTGTTGATCAGTCCTGCACACAGGGTTGGGGAATTTTTAGCCCTTTCCTCCGTACAGAACAGCTTCAGCTCTGGGATGTTGGTGGGTTTCCTCACATTAACTGCTCGCTTCAGTCCTTCCAACAACATTTTCCATTGGATTAACCGGTCAGGAACTTTGACTTGGCCATTCCAAAACATGAACTTTATTCTTCTTTAACCATCCTTTGGTAGAAGGACGGCTTGTGGGCTTAGGGTCATTGTCTTGCTGCATGACCCACCTTCTCTTGAGATTCAGTTCATGGACAGATGTCCCTGACATTTTCCTTTAGAATTTCTCTGGTATAATTCAGAATTTCATTGTTCGCATCAATGAATGGCAAGCCATCATTTGTCCCTAGATGCAGCAAAACAGGCCCAAAATCATGATACTACCACCACCATGTTTTCATCCGGGACACAGATTGGAATAAGGTTTCTTATGCTGGAATGCAGTGTTTTCCTTTCTCCAAAACATAATGCTTTTTTTTTTAAACCAAAAAGTTCTATTTTGCTCGTCCACAAAACATTCTTCTTCCATGTTCCAAATGTCTTTCCAATGTATTCTTAGCAAACTGCAGACCAGCAGCAATGTTCTTTTTGGAGAGCCAGTGGGCTTTCTCCCCTGCAGCCCTGCCATGCACATCATTATTGTTCAGTGTTCTGCTGACAGTGGACTCATGACATTAGCCACTGTGAGAGAGACCTTCAGTTACACTGGGGTCCATTGTGACCTCACCATTACATACACCTTGCTCTTGGAGTGATTTTTGTTGGTTTGACCACTCCTGGGGAGGGTAACAATGGTCTTGAATTTAACTCCTCCATTTGTACACCATCTGTCTGACTGTGGGTTGTGGTGGAGTCCAAAACTCTTTAGAGATGGTTTTGTAACCTTTTTTCCAGCCTGTCCTCAGAAAAAGAAAGCTCCTTTGTTTGTGCCATGATACACTTCCACAAACATGTGCTGTGAAGAGAAAACTTTGATAGATTCCTGTTCTTTAAATAAACACAGGTGCCCACTCACACCTGATTGGCATCCCATTGGATTGAAAACACCTGAGTCTTAATTTCAACTCCAAATTAAACTGCTAATCCTAGAGGTTCACATACTTTTGCCACTCACTATATGTCTATTGGAATCATTTTCTCATAGAATTAATGACTAAGTAAAGAATATGTTTTGTCATCATTTGTTTAACTAACTGGTTCTCTTTATCTACTTGAGAACTTGTGTGAAAATCTGATGATGTTTTTTGTTTTAAGCTCATATTTTATGCATAAATATAGAAAAATTCTTAAAGGGGTTCACAAACGTTTAAGCTCCACTCTGCATATGTTTTTTTTTTTTCCTAAGCCCAAAAATTGCCTATCTATTCACTGATGATAACAGACCTTAAGAACGTATAATTCTATTTATGGCTTAAGTTACAGATGTGCTGATTGTCCTTTAAATTCACTAACTGGAAGGCGACAAGAAAGTTCGCTAGCATGCTAATTTAGCATGCTAATTTAGTCAAGCCACATTGACAAAGTAATATTTGAAATTATTTATTCTAGCCAAAAATGAATCTACCTCATTCAGTGCTGATAAACACAACATAGAGCTAGCTTAGCTACGAGATTTATCTGGTCTTCCATTAGATTCACTAACTGAAGGCTACAAGTTCACGAGCATTCTAATTTACTATTAACTGCAACTATAACATGATCATGAAAAGGTTAAGTATAATATGTTTGTCTCATTTGTTTAACTGGGTTCTCTTTATCTACTTTGAGAACTTGTGTGAAAATCTGATGATGTTTTAGCTCATATTTATGCATAAATATAGAAAATTCTAAAGGGTTCACAAACGTTTAAGCTCCACTGCATATGTTTTTTTCCTAGCCAAAAATTGCCTATCTATTCACTGCTGATAACAGACCTTAAGAACGTATAGTTCTATTTATAGCTTAAGTTAACAGTATAACAATAAAAGTTTAAAATAACTGACATTTGAAGATGACTTTTTCCCCCTTCAGTTGCATCTGCCATATTGAAAGGTTTTTATTTTTCTGTATCGTCAGCCTGCAAAAAAGAACGCAATGTGGAGGGTCTGAGGGACTGGATGGAAAGGGCCCTGATTTACGAGCGGTGTCCGATGTTGGCAGTATTAAAAATGAGCAGAGACACAGATTCTATTACTGAGTACACATTGCACGCACTGCGAGCACGCAATGCAAGATCAATCACCAAACAGAGACCTGCGTGAGAACTTTGCCTGACAAGAACACTTGCTCACGAAGAGCACAAAACAGGAGCTCAGGGAAAAGCACAACAAACAAGTGACTCTTCTAATAAACTACAATTTAGTATGGCAAGTAGCCAAGCAACCATGACCCTACGCCAGGAAAATTGAAAGGAAACGGAGACTGAAGTGAGAAAGTAATCAAATTTGCGTTAAAGCGCTGCAGGGGTCAACGTCTTTGCCGTTATACATGGATGATTTCTGAATTGGTTATTTTTTTTTATAACTTGTCTATTTGATCAACTGTAAAAATGAATAGCTTCATAGTAAGAAACTGTTGAATGTGAAAAGAGAAGAATGCCCTGGATGACAGTTCACGAGGAATAAAAGAGACGCCCTTGAGAACAACAGCAAGATGTCTGATGCATAGTAAGCACATAAATAGTCATTTATAGTGTCTGTGCCGTGTGACAGTTATTAGGTTATCTGGTGGCTCTAAATTGCCCCAGTGTGAGTGTGTGTTGACTAGTATGGTCACAACCTTGCTCCTGTCACAAATAGCTTTTGATGCTGATGTGAGGGTAAATAAAACAAACAATAATAAACACAGCAGGTTTTAATTACTGCCCTCAGGTTGGAGGCACTGGTCCACTTTTAGTCAGTGGCCATCAAACTACTTGAATCTGCTGGATATCTATCTCAATAAATACAGCAATGTTGGTATACAGCCAACTGAGCCAAGTGGATCATGCTAGTCATCCAGTTCCATCCAACTGGCCATGCTGGTGAGTCAGATGGGCCATGGTAGTCATTGACCCATTGACCCTCCCCATTTATCTGGGATTTGAACCCCAATGTCCTCCCAGTGTTCTCCAAAAAGTTCCTTGATGGATCCCTCCCTGAAAATTGGGAGTTATCTTGAAGCAGAGCTTCAAAGTCAGGTTTTTAAACTTCAATTCTATCAAAGAATTTGTTTCTATACCTAATCCCTCACCCTGCTGGGAAGTACAGCTTGCATGGACCATCCAGACTTTCAACAAATATAGCAAATGCTACTAATCATTATTTATCATTAATAATGATGGTCATAATGGTGATACTTCTACTACTAACAAAAATATGCAAGTATCTAGTGTAGAAGTCAAGGTATATAATTTTTCATAAAATATTTAGTGCAGTACTGTTGTCAGATCAGCATTGTGCTGATTACTAATTATGGCTTAGCCAGCCTGGTTAAGAATAGAACATTGCCTGTGGAAAGAAGACATTTTGATGGGCTTTATTTTTTTTATCCTCAGGGCAGGGTGGGAGGTCACAATTTTTCCTGCTTAATGCTTTGTCCTGTACGGCTCTTCAAGCAGTGACCAACTGCAGCCGATGATTTTCTCAGCAGTTGTAATGATTTATTTTCCCTGTAGGCATCTGCACCAAACTAGACAGTGACGGCAGACTTAAGGAAGCATTCTATAATGGCAGTATAGAATTGCACCAGCATATCCTGGGGTAGATGGAACTGTGGTAAGAAATTGAGCGTAGTTGTTAATGGATGATGGGTGAATCTCTCATTGGAGGTCACGTGTGATCGTTGCTCCCAGACACCAGGGCTCACATGTGAGGATGAGTACGGAGTTGAAAGAAGGACTGACAATGATTACATGAAATTCCAGATGAATTCTCTTTTATATCTCTGTACATCTCACAAGATTGTTTCTTAACACTTATTGCTGACCTCAGAAATTCCCTCTAGGATGTCAAGCTTTTGAATTAATTGTTCAGGACAAAATCGCCCTTCAGTAACATGCATAACTATGAATGCAACCAAGGCCACATTAACATTCAGTACACTGGATTTAAGTTCAGTAGGCATAATATGCATAAGCGTACCACCATCTGTGCGTGCCTCCTGGCAGCTCGAGTGTGAATTAAAGCTGCCATAATTCAAAAGAGACAGGTGATAAACTCAGGAGGTAAATTTCATTAGATAAACGACACCATTTGCATCATTTAAAGCATGCTTTATTACTAGTTCACACAAACTCGCTCATATTAGCACAAACTCAGCAAAGAGGGACACACCCAAATGGATCAACATAAGCATTTTTTAAACAATCTCATTATTTTACATCCATTATTACATTACATCCATTTAAAAGTAGCCAGTCCAAGGAAGGAGTTGCACCCGGAGCACAGCTAGTAACTGGAGGTCAGGTTGTGGATTGGAAGGAAGGAAGGAAGGAAGGCTTGGAAGGAAGGAGAGAGCTTGTCCAAAAGGAAGGAAAGAAGGGGAGAAGTAAGGAAGAAACAAAAGGAAGGCATGCAGGCAGGAAAATAAATAAAGAAAATAAATGAAATACTGGATGAAATGAAGAAAAGATTGGATGAAAGGGCTGAATGAATTGAATGAAGAAAAACTACTGGGAAGGATTGAATAAAGGGAAGGAACAAATGAAGGAGGAGGGATTGCCTAAAGGGAAGGAAAGAATTGAGAAGTAAGTAACAAAGGAAGGCAGGCATGCAGGCAGGATTGGACGGAAGAAAAAGAAATATTGGATGAAATTAAGGTTTGGCAAGAAGGAATGGCTAGACAAATGTACCAAATGAAAAGAAGAAAGATTAAAGAAAGAAGTGTTGAAAAAAAAGGAAGGAAGGAAGGAAGGCAAGGATTGGGTGGAAGAGAAGAGAAGAAGAAAAGGGAAAAAAAAGACTTGATAGAAGGTTAAAAAGTGAAAGAAGGCAATTTTTTGATGGAAAGATAAGGAAATGAAAAGAAGAGAGAACTGGATGCAGGGTGAAGGATTTGTTAGATGGAGGAACTTGATGGATGAAAGTAAAAAATAAAAAAAAAGAAAGAAAATAAATGCTGGGTGAAATAAAGAAAGGACTGAATTAATTCTTGAAAACAAGAAATGAAGAAAGGAAGGGTGAGGGATTGGAAGGAGGGAAGGAAGACGCAAAAGAATTAAGAAAATAGAATTGGCTAGAAGGCAAAGAAGTATTGGATGAAATTAAGCTTTGGCAAGAATTACGGATTAGCCGAAAGGACAATGAAATTAGGAGTAAGTACTAGATGAAAGGATTGAATGAAATGAAGAAAGAAAGGTGAGATGGAAGGATTGGATGGAGAAAGGAAAAACATGGATGGAGGGACCAAATGAAAGAAGGAGGAAGAACTGGATGAAAGGATTTGACAGAAGGTAAAGAGAAGGGAAGAATTGGATGGAACTTGAAAAAGAAAGAAAGAAAGAAAGAAAGAAAGAAAGAATACACTAGAAGATAAAGGCTATACACCATCAACTAAACTACATTATTATTAAAAGCACCAGGAGTCCTTTTTAAAGCAATGTGTGACATGCTTAAATGGCTTTATGTTCTAATGCTTATGCCTCAAACTAAACACAAATATAGTTTTTTGAAGAGGTTTCACAGTAATTGACATTTAAGCAATAATGTGCAAAACACCAACAATAAGCCTAAGAGCAGTGATGTCCAGGTGACTAAGAAGATCAGTTGGCATAAAGTGTAAACTAAAAAGTAATTCGACCACGGAGTATACTATACATTCTATTAGTCTTCCATCAATTTCAAGCATAATTTCCCATGCCTGTGTCAGATTGCAATTTGAGGTTGATTAATGTCAGATTGAGTGAGAGCGAGCGTGTGTAAGGACTGTCACTTTATTTTCTTTTAATTACTCACTGTCTAGAGATCTTTATGAAAGTTCAAGCGCCCAACTTTTAATTTCCATTTCTTATTTTAGCCTGATAAGTCTTGACACATAGGCTTTTACTTTTCCATGAACACAGTTTTCAATCACTCCGGCATCTAATCTTGTGTCTCTTGGTTGTTCTTTCAAGCCACTTCAATCTAGATATCACAATAAAGTAAGGCTTAGGCTAATAAGCCTCTCTACCACGTGCAGGGTCTCGTTTATCGTGCATGATACAGCATACATGTGCGCGTTTCACAGCCTTGCTCAGCAGTACAATGTAAAAGAAATGACCATCACACCATCATTACCCAACGATTACGGTAAAACAAAATTTTATGCTAACTTTCCTTAAGGTTAAGTTTTCCTTAACATTCACTGTAGTGCTTTGGTGGGTGAAAAATGGACCAAGGTATTAAATAACTCTAATTTTAGTTTTAACTTTAGTCCTTTTCCTTTCATCTTTGCTTATTTGCACGTTGTTTTCAAACTGACGTTATTTTGAAGTTTTAAATAAAACCTTGTGTAGCATACTGGTGTTGAAGCTGGGTATGGAATTTTTACTGTTTCATAGCAGCAACTTGTTTGTTGTGGTC
Source organism: Ancistrus triradiatus (assembly GCA_025084515.1). Taxonomy (NCBI): domain Eukaryota; kingdom Metazoa; phylum Chordata; class Actinopteri; order Siluriformes; family Loricariidae; genus Ancistrus; species Ancistrus triradiatus. Next base: position 32,279 of record JAJAGP010003452.1, read on the forward strand.
CTAGTTTTTGGTGGAAGGTATTGTCAGTATTCAATATGTCAGTCTGGGCTTCTTTGCTTTATTTGCTGTTGCATTAAACCAACAGAACATTTGACGTCGTGTTATCACAAATAACATCACGACTGTGATTATCTACGGCACTTGCCTTCGGCTTGTGTGTCCTATTGCTTAAATACATAAGGAAATGGGTATATAAATTGATGCACTCCTGTATTATCAAATACATGTCCTGATTATACCATGTAGCCATGGTTTCCACTCTTCTAAGCAGTGCATTAGCTTGAAAATGTACTTTTGCCTAAAGCAAGAGAAGCCGTAGCAAATCACAGGGAAGGGTACAATTTAAATGTAAGCTTTTGTAAGCAGAATCAATTCTGAATCCACGCCAGATAATTCATTCTCAATAAGAACAGCCACCACTGTTTTGCCTTATTTTATGTAAGCATAACATTCAATCATGCTATTAAAGCAGCACATACTGCATAATATGATCCATAATGATCCTAACCGGTGCATTCCATTTCTAGGAGCATGTGACAACAGTGTGTAATCGAGCACGTTGGTGTTTTGATGACTGCAAGAATAATTTAATGAGATAAGACCATGTCTTTAAAGACTTGAAAGGGCTTTTAAAGCTATTTAACAGTTCACACCATCTGCCTCTTTTCTGTCTTGCATCTTTATTCATTATGGCCAGTATGAGTTATATGTCTATTACATGCACATTGCATGCCTGGAACAGAAAGCACATTTTTCAAAAACAGCAAAGGCAGTGATGCAATGTTCTGAAACACAGGGGGTGTCACCAGACCCACATTACTGGGGAACGTGCCCCAGTAAAATGTTGTTGTGCCCGGTTAATATCACGGCAGTAAAAAGTCAATTTTATCCTGGATTGCTGAGCACTACAGGACACGCCATGCAAATTCACTACAGGAACGACGTTCCCGTAATGCCTCAGCATCATTCCATAAATGTATGTTTGTGTGCGTGAGAGGGAGGGTGCAGAGTAAGGAGGTTTAAATCAATGCACTGCCCATTCAATTCCTTCTGCAAATCTGATTCGCCTGCCTACTAACTACCCGCACCTACAACTCATCCTGCACTCATTTGAATCTCTATCTATCCCCTATCACTCTCTGTTCTTTGCAAAATTCCACTCCACTTCTCATGTGTCTGTTCTCTCTAGTATCAGTCTCATCTTGCTGAACCTGAACTTGACCTCGATTCCCTAGCTGTTGACTGTTCAGCCTGCCTGCTTTTCTAGTTCGCCATTTTCAGCCCACTCTTCAACCTATGCATGCTCCCTGTCTGCTTTCTCCCACTTTATCTGAGCCTAACAGTAAACTTTTCTGTTATGAAGATGGCCAAAGAGGCTTAGTTTAAGCAGAGGAGACCCACACATTTTTGGTAGAGGTGGATGCCTCTGATGATGGAGTAGAAGCTGTTTTGGCAATCCACTGACACTCCATCTCAATGCTTTCTATTCTCATGAACTCACTTCTGCAACTCAATTACTCAGGCTGATCACAAGCTTTTGTGAATGTCTCAGGTCAGCCAAAAGATTGAATCTATGTCAGACCCACTGAACATTATTATTTTCTCAATTCCATTTCACCATTTCATTTCATCCTGGATCAAAGAACTCTACGGCAAAGGCCCTGTCCCAGCTCCACTCCTCTGTACCTGACACTTCCGGTGAGTCTAAACCCCATCCTCTCGGCTGCCCATTTCATCAGCACTATCCACTGGGAGTTTGAAGAGGAGCTCTGCACCAGTCCTTCATCCCTCGCATGATCCTCCTGGGAGGAAATTCATCCCAGACTGCCTGCGCAACCTGTCTCATCTCCTTGGTGCACTCCACTCTTTATCTGTGTCTCTGGGCACTTCTAGTATCTGTCTCGCTGGTTATCAACCTCGACCTTTAACTTGGCTTAAATTCCTCACTCGCCCCTCTGGACCATTCAGCCTGCCTGCATTTCTGGTTCACAGTTTTCAGCTCACTCCCCAACCTACACCTTCTGTCTGCCTGCTTTGATTGTCTGATATTTAAATGTTCATCTGTTAAACTGTTATTATGATTTCTTGTCTCCCTTTGCGTCTGGGCCTGATAGAAAAGACGCAAAAATAATTTAAGTATCATTTGCATAAATTAATTAGGGCGTACGTTTGGGACAGCCACCTCCCAATAGTAAGCAAAGGAAGATTTTTGTGTCATGCTTGGCAGGACTGGAGAAGGTGCAGGCTCGAAGTGACAAATTTATTCACAACAGTAGACACTAGGGTCTAGGGCCTGTGGTGGCCAAGTGGTTAAGGATCTGGACTATGGACCATAAACTCCATGGTTCAAATCTCACCTCTGCCAAGCTGCCACTGTTGGGTCATTAAGCAAGGCCCTTAACGCACAATTGCATGGATTGGAAGGTTGTAGCAGTGGTAAGTCGCTCTGGATAAGGCTGTCTGTTAAACAGAAGCATAGAACAACTGCATTGAACAAAAGGTGCATGCCAGACAAAATCTAAAATGACTGGTCTAATGTGAGAACAAAACTGACAAGACAAAAGGCTAAACAAGCAGCCCAGAACAAGGAACAATGTCGTTAATAAGACATTTTAAACAGCATCGCCCAGTACCATGCATGTACCTGAATGGTGTACAATGCCAGAGCAAAATAGTCTACGTTATTAAATATGTTTAGTTTAGTACTAAGCATGATTTTGGTTCAATAAAAATATTTACAAATCACCTTTAATCTAGCCATAAACTATACTGTTATTCGATGGAAGCGTTCGCTGTGATATGAAACTGATGTGGAGAATGAGAGACAACAAAAAGGTGAAAGCCTGAGTGGAAAACAGTCAATACGCTCCAGAGGGAGTCAGAATTGCCAGCAGCAAATCAGCAATGGTGCTCACATACTCACACTTCAGCCAAATTAAAAACTGATCCGCTTAGCTTGAAGTCTATTGTCTTTTCTATTCTCTTTTATCTGCGCTAAGCTTTCTGCATGGAAATGTGGACAGATTACTGAATATCAGAGCACACGCACACACAAACGCACACTTATGCACAGCCACAGTTATAGCCCAAACATGCTGTTCATAACTTATCATTTTAAGCAAACTGGTCTGCCACTGCAGCAATTGGACAATGATTTGTATTTGTGTTATAGCTGACTTTTAATTAAAGAATTAATGAAGGTTTTGTAAGGGTTGCAAATACAATTCAGCTCCAACATGTTACGGACTCACGATATACATGTATGCAAAGAGATGTATACAAAGTGACAATGATTACAATCGTTAAGGAGTGTTTTGGGGGATTTTTATTGAGACATAGGTGATGAGTGGGAAAAGTGACATGAAGGTGTACCAGCTACCCCAGTCTCGCATGTGCTGGCGATAAATGGCTCTCGTGGTCTCCAGGGAGTGATCACGGTGGTGAACTTGGCACTGCATCAACCTATTGCCAAGGAGAAAACCTGTCACCGTGGCACAACCCAGCTTCTTCTCTGCTGGAAATGCAGTCTTTACTATGCTGCTGCTCTTCCCCTCTGTGTATTCGAGACAAATTCATCATTGTGATAAATGAGGGGAAGAAGGGGGAGTAGCCATGATATTCAAGATTTAAACTATGGATTCTTCATTATGGAAGAAAAAGGTATTGCTCTGAGGAAGAATGTCTATGCAAAAGTGTACTGGGAGAAGAGAACTAGAGTCAAAAGGAATAATGGCATTGGCACTGTATGTAGGGTTTGTCTCTGATAAACTTCAATACAAATGAGTAACTTACAGAGTCAAACTTTTAAAAGTGCTGCGTAGACTGAGTAAATATGTAACCCTACTATATATGTACAAAAGTCTTGGGTCACCATTAAATTTGTTGTTTTAGCAATGGTATAATGACCAAATATAACATTTTCAAAGAATGGACCCAATCATTGGATTTGTCACTCCATAATCCCCTTTTTCACTGATCTTCACTCCAATCTCTCCACTCCGATTTCTTTCTGAAAAAATGGGTTTCTTGGCTGCTATGCTTTCAAAAAGACCAGAAGAGACAGAATTATATAAGGTCAATAATACCATATGCAAAAGCTCACAAAGACATTAATGAAGATCACTGGAAAATAGTAATATGGAGTGACGAATCCACAACAAATCTAATGGTGCCCTAAAACTTTTGCAGAGAACTGTATATATAGCATATACACCGTGGTCCGATACGTCAGTTATCTTTATTATTAAGGTTCTTGCCCTACTTTACCCACATCTTTCCAGCTACTTGAGCTGCTGTAGTACAGCAGTTATAATGACAATTAACAGGGCAGCCTCTGGTACAGAAAGTTTTATTAAACAAATGTGGTATTGGCATGAGCGGACTGCAGTATCTTGGCTGTTTAGTTAATTCCAGTACACTACAGTATCCTGTATTGCATTGCTATGTATGGAGAATAATACAGCGTCCAGACACTGTCCAGAACGCATAACGTGCAATTTCACAGAATGCATCGTGGATGTTAAGTGACACAAACATAACTGTCGAAAATGGGAGGAGGAGGAACTGTACATGATTGAGAAGGGGGTCTTGATGATACTGCTCTATTTAAATGCACAGACATATTTGTACAAAATAAGTACTGAGGTAAAGTTTAGACTGCCACTAAGATTACATGTTGACGAAGACCATTAACATTCAGCGCTGCCATTTCTACTATATGCAGCAGATCATTAACCTGCAAAGCATAAATTAGACGATGTAGCCAGGCAGGAAGAAGAAACATTATTGACTCCGGGTTCCTTCCTGTAAATTAGGTTTCAGGGACAACATGGCTCTCGCTGTTCAATACATTGAATTTTGAAAGAAGCACTATTTTTGTCCTTTCCAAATTATTTGGGGTGGCAGAATGCCATACTGGATTGTTCCATTCCACTTTGACATATGTATGTACACCATAATAACTGATAATACTCCACAATTGTATGAATATTATATATGATTGTCAGGCGGTAGTTAATGTAGATGGCAGTGTCTTCATATACAGGGTGGGCCATTTATATGGATACACCTAAATAAAATGGGAATGGTTGGTGATATCAACTTCCTGTTTGTGGCACATTAGTATATGGGAGGGGGGAAACTTTTCAAGATGGGTGTTGACAATTGCGGCCATTTTAAAGTCGGCCATTTTGGATCCAACTTTATTATTTCCAATGGGAAGAGGGTCATGTAACACATCAAACTTATTAAGAAAAACAATGGTGTGCTTTTTTTTTAATGGAACTTTATTCTTTCATGAGTTATTTACAAGTTTATGACCACTTATAAAATGTGTTCAAAGTGCTGCCCATTGTGTTGGATTGTCAATGCAACCCTCTTCTCCCACTCTTGACACACTGATAGCAACACCGCAGAAGAAATGCTAGCACAGGATTCCAGTATCCGTTGTTTCAGATTCTGCACATCTTGTATCTTCACAGCATAGACAATTGCCTTCAGATGACCCCAAAGATAAAAGTCTAAGGGGGTCAGATCAGGAGAGCATTTCTTCTGCTGTGTTGCTATCAGTGTTTTTCTTGTGAAATTCTCAATAAGTTTGATGCGTTACATGACCCTCTTCCCATTGGCCGACTTCAAAATGGCTGCCTTGGTCAACACCCATCTTGAAAAGTTTTCCCCCTCGTATATACTAATGTGTACTGAACTGGAAGTTGATATCACCAAACATTCCCATTTTATTTAGGTGTATCAATATAAATGGCCCACCCTGTACTTTACAAAAGGATGAACAATCTATGTTCTGTATCTATAAAATGATGTTTGCGAGCAGCTCATTGTTTAGTGACAACAGAAAATCATAATACCCCTGCAAAAGTCACTCTTTTGTTTTACATTCCGGAAGACCGCTGTGCTTACCGTGTTTTTCTTTATTTTTACATCTACAACACTGTATTCTTTGTGCAAATAAGTATCCATGTGTCCAAAAAAATTTTGATTATAAGAGAAAACACTTCCGAAAGGAAACACAGGCTGCAGTTAGCTTAGCAGCAATACTAGCGCCATGAGTTGACCAATAGAGTAAGTGATTTGCTTTTACTTTTCACTATCAATCCATTACTCACTAAATTACAATTGATTTGTCAACACTATTATAAAGTAAGCTTTATGTTAATGATTTTGGCCAATTGTAGGTTAGTGTTTTAAACAACAAACTTACAGTTCAACTCATCAGTCCATGATACATACAAATGATGGATTTGTCCGAACATATCCTCATCGTAAATCATGGAGCACCTGTGCAATACAAATCCATTAACGCCTATAATTTATTACACAGTGTGGATTTTCTGGGGGTCTAGAACGGATTCATTCAATTATTCCTTATGGAAAAAGTCTAGTCGTCACTAAAGAAAACATGGCCACAACAGTGTTGTCACCATCGTACCTTACAGTTAGTATGGTGTACTTTCCAACACCAGATATGCTACTGTCTTTGACTTTTAAGTATGTGGAGAAACAGATGGACTACAATCTGCAGTTGTAGGACTATAAAATGCTTCTGTATGTTAAGTGAAACTGATTAAATGGACAGTGAGAGTAGAAACAAAGAGGTATACCTAATAAAGTGACCAGTGAGTGTATCAGAATATCCACCTATCAAAATTCAGCAGAAGATGGTAGACACACTAATAGTGGTGACACATAGTGTATATCGCATTTAACTGCAAGCTAGCACCTTCATTAGGCCACGGTAGTATGATGTGAAGAATGCAAATGTGTGCGAAGGAATTCTAATTAAAAGCCCCTCATTAAAGATGATTAAATCCTGCCAGTGTTATTACAAACTAACATTTTATAATAATTGATTTAAATGATGCAAAGCTAAAGATTCTCTCGCTCATTGCTCTCCTAGCCTTTTCTCTCTCTTGGCACCATGCTCGCACGCCGCCATGCGCAAACATTCAATGATAATTTATCATCCATGAAATTGACAATTGCAAGACATGCTGATGAACGGAATTAAATCAGCTAGACTTCACACGGTGCGCAAATTCAGATAGAAAAAGACAAACGTAGGGGCCCGTGTCTGCTACAGCAGCCTGTCGTCTCAGGCTCAAGGCACATAATGCCAGAGTCATTCATGGCTGGGCATAATTAACCCCTCTGTCTCAGTGAGAAAGATGGCATTTCTGTGTGCGCGCCTGATTTAAGTGACACTAGCAAATCTTGGATGTCTTTGAGCTCAGTTGGACCCTCTGTTTAAGGGCGCAGCAGTGGTCCAACAGTGCTAGGGCTAGAGCAGTGATTTACTGAGCCGCTACTGCCATTATCAAGAGTATGAACCCAAGATGTTTCATGTTTTTATGGTCAACTTCCTTTCATTTGTTAGTAAACATCCATTCTTTCATTTCAGGCCTGCAACATATCCCCAAAAAAGTTGAGACGGGGCAATTTAGGACCAGTAAAGAGGTAATAAACGAAATAATGATGAGATTTCAAACAGGTTACAGAAATCATGATTTGGTTCAAAAGCAGTATCCATGAAAAGGCTGAGTCTCTGAGGAGTAAAGATGGACAGAGGATCTCCAGTTTGTCAACAAATGTGTGGGAAAATGTTTAAAAACAAATGTTCCTCCGTCTACAGAAATGTTTCTCCCTCTACGGTGCATAACACCATTAAATGATTTAAGGAATCTGGAGGACTTTCAGTCCATACAATGCAAGAGCACAAGCCTCAACTGAACACCCGCGAACTCCAATCCCTCAGACGAGACTGCATCAAGAGTTGCCATTCATCAATAGCTGATAACCGCATGAGCAAGGGATTACTTTATCAAACCTTTATCAAGATATACAATGCAGAGTTACATTCACAAATGCCACTTAAATCTTTAGTGTGCAAAAAAGAAACCTTATGTTAACCATGTCCAGAAGCGGCACTGTCTTCTCTGAACTCAGAGGCATGGACCATCACACATTGGAAACATGTATTATGATCAGACCAATCAGTACTCCTGATCTTGTTTTGGAAAAAGTGGACACCATGTGCTCCAGACCAAAGACGATAAGGACCATCCAGACTGTTATCAGCAACAAGTCCAAAAACCAGGGTCTGTCATGGTATGGTGTTGGGTCAGTGCCCTTGGCAACGGTTCACACTTCTGTGATCGCAGTGACTCCTTCATCCAAATCCTCTTAGTTTCATCTACCGTAATAGTGGCCCAAGACTTTTGCACAGTACTCTATAGATGCATTCAGGTCTTTTCCAGCTGTGATGGTGCTTGAACTGTTGCAGTTTTGTATTTACAGCACATAAGTGACAATCAAGCATTCCAGTGGGAGCACTGAAGCGTCACAAGTTGCTCTTGAGTTTATTTTCCAATTATTCAGCTGCTTCGTTCTCTTTCTCTTCCCCTCGAGTATCATTTATATATGGGTCATTATCCAGAATGGGTGCCTTTTTATAGCATCATATACCTGCATTTTACGTTCCGTTCCAACAGGACATCTTTAAAACCCAATCATGTCTTATCGTCGCCATGTTCACTACCTTTTCTTTAGTAGCTTGCACTAGCCCAGAGCTCAACCCTAGTAATTATTTGGGATGACAGACGGCTACTATCATTTTCAGCAACTCTTGTCAATCCTTGTGGCATCAAGCATAAGACGACATTCTCACTGCACAGCTTCCTCATTTGGTAGATAAGGCCTGCTTATGGAAGATCCCAGCTGCAGTTCTCTAGGTGAAAATGCCTTGCCAGAGGTCAGAGCAGAACGGCCAGACTCCTGTCAGCTAAGAACAGGCAACTGCGGCTACAATTTTCACAGGCTCACCAAAATTCTAAAATAGAAGACCAGAAAAACTTTGCCTTGGCAGCCACCAAAAGCAATACATTACACACTAGAATCCGGTTCCTCTGTGGTTTTATGGCAGCTCATGTACGCGCGTTGACAGGCAGCGGTGCGCAACGCTGGCATTTGCATGAGATGCTCATACTGTTTACTCTGTGCTAAAACAATGCTAATTGGTTCAGTTTCCCTTTCCACGCGGCTGAGACCAGCTCTTTCATAGCGACATTAGCTTGGCAGTGCGGTATAAAGCAAGCAGGGTTTAATATTCTGATCCAGACTGGGTCCCTTTTCTGAGTCATCTGTCTGACTGTTAGCTAAGGTTCTGTCGCTAATACGCTGTGGGAGAAGTCATCGGAGAAGTCATCAAACAGGAAGGCTAATGATTCATGCTTTCATTCGCACCAACTGGGCACAGAGTTGACGTTTACCATTTGCTGTTCTTTTTTGCTCATCATTTGTAAAAGCTTTATACCAATAAGACAGTTTGTTTGAAGCATAGATGTCATAATTATTCATTTATTCTTTTTAAATACTCAGAGAAAGTCAAAAGAGGGAGAGCCGTCATGTGGAACTAAACAGGGTAAGGTATAGCCGCTGAGCTGTGTAAGCTTTTAGAAGCCATTATTATTACAGAAAAGACAGTTAAGTGCTTCTTAATATCCTGAAATAAGTGTGAGAGGGGCATATGGCACTAATGGGCATATTTCTATCAGGCTCATGGGGTACAATTCCTGAATGGCACTTTATTAGAGACACCCATCTTCTGTGTTGGACCTCCTTCGGCCTTCAGAACCACAGCAATCATGGCGTAGATCCCACTAGGTTTTGAAATCGTTCTGCAGGAAAATTGACCCATATGGACAGGACGGCTTTTTGCAGTTCTCAAAAATTAGATGGTGATACTGACATGCTCTGAACAGCTCGTCCCAGAGATACTCTATATGATTAATATCTGAGGATTGTGAAGGCCAGGGAAGCAAGGATAACTTCCTCTCATGTTCCTGGAACCAATCCATGACTATACAAGCATGCTATACAAGCTGATAGTATCCTTCTGCCATAGGGTAAACAGCAGCCATGAAAAATTAGCTTTGTCAGCAACATTGCCTATACAAGTAAACTCTACAGAGTGCAAATGTCCAGCCATGGGTATCAAAGGACCCAGGGTGTGCCAAAAACCTTCCCACACCATTAATCCACCTCTGCCAGCCTGACCTGGTGACACCTGATAAGAAGGGTTCATCAGTTCTTGTGACTGCACCAAATTCTGACCCTCCCAATAGGATGGTGCAGCTGAAATCTGGAATCATCTGGACAGCCGATGTTTTTCCACTGCTCAGTGATCCATGAACACCTTCGCCCACTGGAGTCTAGCCTTTCTGTTTCCCTTAGACATCAATGACACTCGAATTGGTCATTGGCTGTTAAAGCTCAAGTTGTGTGGTTTGGACACGGTGGCCTTGTTCACGCAATTCTCTGTCTATTCTTGACAACACTGCACAAGAAAACCACACTCAGATCTAATATCTCTATGGAAAGGCTCCAATTGTGAAAGGGCATGTGTCTTTAATAAAGTGGCCACTCCATGTAGACAGTGCTAGATGTAAAATGTATTCAGACATTGTGCTGTTCGACCAGCTCATTTTCTTAATGTGATATACAGACTGGTGGCAAATTAAAAAGAAATATGGTTGTCTGAGGGCTCTGTTATGCCTGTAGGGAATTTTGTCAGCATGGTTTGGGTCTGATTTATAGGAAAGGGCACTGCAAAGCCATTCAAAGAGATTCTGATCACTACGAGGAAACAGAGCAGCATTTAGGTCACATGTGTGTAGAATCTATTATATAAGTGTACAGCTTGGGGGGGAAAAAATCCTCAAATCTACCTTAACAGTTGTCAGAAAATTGTGCACTTTGCTTTCAGTGTCACTGCAGTGCTAAGAATGATCCACCACCCAAATACTACCTGATCTGGGTTAGTTCTTTGAGGGATCCAGACCATTACAGAACAGATTAAAAGGGACTACAATCTGTAATTGTGGAACTACAACTGATAAAATGTACATGGAGTGTAGAAACCAGGGGATGTACCTAAAAGTGGCTGGCAAGTGTGCACGTACAGTACATCCAAGGAGATGAGAAATATCGGAAAAATGAGCGCCGCCGCTGATTACATTACAGCGTGCTGATAGGTTCTCTCAGGAAATTGCCTAAGAGAAAAGTGCCTGACCTTTAATAAACACCTCATTCATGCAAAAACTAATTAGCATTAGTTCCACTTGACTAAGCTGGCCGAATGCATTATCAGTGAGACATGCCACAAATCTTCCGAGAGACACCATGTGCCTACACTCACTGGCCATCCAGCAGGTAAGCCTGCAATATACACAGACAGGTGTAAACATTATGACCATATGGTCTTCATCAACGTTTGGGTAAGTGGCATGTTTCAAATTGGCATCCAGAAGTATGCCCACACCCAGACATTCCAAGGCGCAACCTTTTCCGAAATATAACACTTCCTCCATCACCTTGTCTCCTGACATCATGTCCCCAGGTCAACAGAGCAAACATAAAAGGAAACAGACCTCACCGGACCAGATTACCTGCCTCCATTGTCTTCTTGTATACTGGCTAATGTAACTTACACAGCTTAGTACATTCTTATGCAAATATTTGCACACTCCTAGTCATTTGACATGTGGCCTTCTAGATTAATTGACAAACTTTTAGATCTAGATTAACAGAAGTTAACACACCCTAAACAGGAATCTAATTTTAATATAGTCAGGAGGATAATGTTAGGGAAAATGGTCTGACAAGTAAATTGAATGTATATGTAACCAAGGAGTTTAATATATACTGTATTGTATGTATCACAAGTGTAACCTAGCTTGAATATGCTTAAAACATATATAACTATAGTTGGGGAAAATCATTAACACAAAGCTTATTTTATAATAAAGTGTTAAATATCTGATGTAATTTATTGAATAAGGTATCGAGAGTGAAAAACAAAAACAAAATGATTATTGTCATGACCACAGCTTTTCCTCACTCCATTTCCCAGCACTCCTCACTCCTGCCACGTCTCTTCATACGTCACGCATTCGTGAGATGTCCAGGGAAAAATCTAAATTCAAAAATTGGAGTACAGTTTCTGCTGAATGTGTATTTGTTTTTATTCCAATTGTGACGTTAAAATATCATATGTCGGGCTATCGTAATACAGGGACTACCGTATTTTTCGGACCATAAGGCGCACTTAAAACCCTTTAATTTTCTCAAAAATCGACAGTGCGCCTTTAAATGCGGTGTGTCTAATGTATGAATTAATTCTGGTTGTGCTTTCTGACCTACAACCGATTGTAGATGGTAGACTGCGCTCATAAATCTGTCAAAATGTTTTAGCACGGTCTTGGTAAGTTACGAAGCTTACGGCCACCGTAGTCAGGAACATAGCGGAGTAATACCGATCTGTGCTTCAGCATTAGGGTACGTGCATTCATTCATTCATTTTCGAAGTGGATTTCAAACTCAACGCTATCAGTCACGCAGTACAACATGGTCATAGAGCAGCTGTGAGAGAATTCAACATTAACGAATTAATGATACGGAAGTGTAGGAAGCAAGAAGACGCCCTGCGCCAGGTAAAGACCAAACTGAGCTTCCGACGGAACTTAAGAGTTTTGTTTCATTTCATGCGTCTTATAACCCGGTGCGTTTTATGTATGAAAATAGATTCGTTAGCAGTCGATCATTGATATCACGCCTTATAACTCGGTGCGCTTTTGTATTGTATGTATTTAATCACTACAGTCCTAATTCATACTGAAACTCAGTTAAGATCCTGTTACTTGAGATCCCGCATTAATTATTACTCTTAAGAATCTACGCCCATATGCAATGCGCCATCCATAGGCCATTCATGGTATAGTTGAACGTCCTAAAATCTGTAGTCTATATACTGTATACATTCAATACAACAGTACTTTTGGGAGCACCATTGCCACCTGCCCTTTTTGAAATGTTACCATTTATCGCCCACCACCTGAAATGAAAGTTCCGCCCGTGCTTACAACATACAAGCAAATATGTTTTGCAATTCACAAATTTGACAGCGACACAGGCCTAAATCTGCAAAACCCTCTAGAAAGGGGGAAAACAAAGACACAAAGGATAAATGACAAAATGCAAATGAGCACAAGGTCAATAACACATATCTTTGAGAAGCCTGGGCAAGTGAGAGAAAAAGATTCAGAGAGCAACGATAAACAGTATCATTTCAACACCCTTCCCATCACAGCTTGGACATGTATGATGTATAGGCTCTGGCCAGAGTCATGCTGTTTTCTTTTGATTAGAAGTGTCACTTTTTGTCAGTGTTTTGCTTTTTCCAAGGGCTTAGGAAGACAAAAATGGCAGTTTGTATTCTGTGTCTGTCAGTCAAGTAAGGAATAGGTTCCTAGAGATGATAGTCCCAATTCAGTTTCAAGCAATTCAATTCTTTTCGACCATGTGAGCATTATTGAAGTTGCACACCTAGGCATGGCTTGTAATAGGTGTTCCAGATATTCCCAAAGCTGCTGGATGGTATTGAGGTCAGGACACACCACAGCAAAAGACCGTTAAGTTCCAACAGACCAAATGGGCTTCATTTTTTGCGTTGCCGTTGTAAAATCTGATAGGGCCATCTACAAATTGCTGCCCAAAGCTGAAAGCATGTCATTATCTAGAATGTCATTATATGGTGTAATAAGAAGAGTTTCATTCTCAAGAACTAAGGGGGGGGGGCCTACACAGTCAAAAACAGCCCTAAGCCATTAATTCTTTTCAATCAGACTTTGACAGCTGTGCATTTGCAAAGGCTTAAAAGACATCACATTTACAACATTTAACAGACTCCCCATTCAGAGCAACTGACAAATGAGGGGAGTAAGTGAACGTTAAGTGCCTTGCTCAAGGGTCCAACAGTGCCAGCCTTGGGATTTGTTGTCCAGAGCCATTATCACCGAGCCCCCTGCCCAACAGCAATCAGCAGCTGATTCCAGCTGTCTAGATTCATTCAGCTAGATGGAAAGCATGACTCGCCACTCTATAGAATGTAGTAATACTCTTCAAAAGTCCAATGGTGAAGCGTTTATGCCACTCTTGCCGATGCTCGTCAATGCAGGTGGTGATCTTATACCATGGAACACATACTCCAAATACACAGCCATGATTAGTACAAAAATACGTCGTTTTAAGGAGGCCCTTATCTGCCAGGAACGGTGCGTCATGTACTCACGTACGTCATTACAGTTTGGTTTGATACGCCCCACTACAGCATTAGTAGAAGATTGGTTCTCAAAGCTGCTCAAAAGTTTGGCTCACACTTTGTGAGAGAAAACGCAAAGACTAAATGCAATATCTGTAGTAAGTTAGCACCTTGCTAGCATATCCAGTACAAAAAAAGGCTTTATAAAAAAAATAAATGAGAACATTTTTAAAAAGCATACTAACTATTATTACACTAATTAAAATCTAATGTATATAAGGTAATAAATTGAACGGAATATAATATTATGAAGAGTAAAATAGTGAATATAAAGCCATAGCACAGAGGAAAGTAGTACATATACTATTATAAATAAAATACTGCATAAAATAATGTAGAGAATATTCATATTGGCATTATTTAGTCCAGCAAAACAGTTAGTGTAGGATCTCGTGTTCTCAGCAGAAATGTTTTGTTGGTATGGCATGCTCAGTCATGAGAGGGAGGGAGTTATTGCCATCTGATGTGATATGAGGGCTGGAAATGATGATGGAAGAACAAGGTGTCACATTTGATTCAGATGCATACATTAGCAACATTACTAGACTTGGCTTCTTTCCACTAGGTAATGTTGCTAAACCTATACATATACTCTCTTTTATTGGTGCTGAGAAACTGGTTCATGCTTTTATAACCACAAGGTTGGATTACTGTAGTGCTATACTGACTGGATGCTCTAGTAAATCTATAAACGAACTCTAGTTTATTCAGTGCAGTGACCTGAGAGCTAACTGGAACTAGAAACTTTGATCATATCAGTCCCATTCTGTCACCTCTGTACTAGTTACCATTTAGACTCCACCAAAAATTGGACTTTGTACTTGGACTGCGTACTATAAGAGATATAACATCAAAAGAATAGTCGACTTCACCTGGTATGTTTCATTTGCAGAAGAAAGATCCATTTTAATTTACAGTACGAGAATGCATTTAATTAGACTTTGTGTGTTTCTCTCTCTCTCTCTCTCTCTCTCTCACACACACAGATTGCACTCTAACTTTATGATAAAGTGCAATCTCCATGTAATATGTAAACTTTAAACAGTTTGAATATTGAGGTTTCCAGGCCGAGGGTCATGATACAAAATAGACATCATCAAAAAATAAAAGTGGGGTCAGTGGTATGAACATTAGTTCAGAGAGACAAACCTAAAATCATGGAGAGGGGAGTGTGTGATATGCTTGTAATCCATTCAGGTTTATGGCTATTCAGCTCTTATCCGGCATCTAAAAACCCAGTGGTTTGAGGATAACAGTTCTTCATTCTCTCTCTCACACACACACACACACTTTTGTTTTTATTTGGTTTCATCTGATAAGGCAGAACATTTATACTCCCTGAGTCTTTGAAACCAAGCACTGATTTGATCGTTTAGATAAAACAAGCCTGCCTCTTAAATTTTCCTCACCTCAACCAGGTATCACACCCTACATCCTTGTCCCCATTTTTTACATGGTTTTACTGCTTTAGTATTTGTGACGTTCCATTACGATTCAATTTGTATTTAGTTATCAAAAGGTTTCATTTCTGTTCACTGAACATTTACCAAATATCTTTTTTTTTTGCATAGCTGATTAAATTATACTATAGATCACTGAGAACACAGGAGCTAGTTTTGTTGACAAATAGCACTTTGATATCGGAGATCTCAAGGTGCATCAGGGAGACAACTGGGAAATGGTTTAATGCTTCAGTGAGAACAGTCTCAAAAAGTCACTGCAGGGTAACCAACAGACAAAGGGCAGGTGCAATGGTGCAATGACCAACCAGCTTCCATTTCTTTCCTACAACATGAAATAATTAGGAATTTTATGACATCAAGCTAATTATTATTATTATTATTGTGGGTTTGTATTATTATTTCAATTCTCAATACATGATTTTTCATAGTCACAAACACACTTGACCTGGCAATGTACAGGACATACCACTAATACAGACACTAAATACCTACACAAAACACATGGTTGAACCCAAATTCTGTTCATATACTGTACAGACAAAAGTTTGTGGACACCAGTTCTAATTATTGAGCTATGCTCTTTCAGCAACTCTCACATCTCTCACTCTCACATCATTTGTGCATACATTCTCCAAAGACAAACAGTGATTCTCAAAATGACACTTTTGAATTTTTCCACTTCCAACAAGACTTCAACTTTCAGCCTCCTGTCCTTAAAGTCCATAGAGAATTGGTTTGCCAACCTCAAATCCATCAGATCAAAGTGGGTTTATTGTCGAACACCAGAAGCCAGCCTGACAGTCATGGTGTAGAAGCAAAACTGGGAAGCAAACTCCATACCAGTACCCATGTTTTGGTAATTTTTGGCTGTCCACAAACCTTTACCTAAGTACATTTCATTTGCATACTTGAGTGGACATGCTAGAATGTCTGCATGAAACTGTGACATGACTCGTTCTCCTATTCCAACATCCACCTTTCCAATACCATTCTTTCACCCCCTCCTAAATCGGTCCTCTTTTGAAAACCCTCTTTGTGTGATAGAAGGAAATTGCGCAGAATTCAGATCAGACGGCCTTCTGATGTGCCTTGTCCTCCATTCACAGTCTGACACTGCTTTCATGCATTCGCACAGTTTATTTCTCCACAGTCACCTTATCTCACAATATTTCTCACTGCTGCACACTCTGCCCCAGCCGTTTAGCCGCGATGCTCTTTTCAACGCATGTACGAATTGCAAATGTTCCCCTTCTGTACTACACGGAACTATCCCATGATAAGAAAGTCACAAAAGAGAACACTTCCTTCGTTTTTCCAAGACAAAAGTGAAATCGCACAGCAGGCAAAATAAGGGTTTTACTCAAGTCTCCTGTTTCTAAACTTATTCTCCTGAGCAAGGTACAGGTATGCGTGGTTTAACGAACATCTGATCAACAACTGTCCTCTTTAATGACTAAGTTCTTAACAATTATAATAAATTTAGGAAATAAAATTAATCAAAAAACATCTCCCTACTGCCACAAGAGTGGCATCTACTGGGTTACCAAAGAAAGAGTAAGCACTCTGGACTCATAAAAGGTTTGAGTTGTGCTATATATTGGATTTTAGCCTTAGGGTGAGAACACCAAGCCAGTAGATCATCTTTTGGTCACAGTCTTGAAGCAGCCCTTATACATTTCATAACACTTGCTGGTTTCGTCACCATTTCTAATGCATTTGTGTGTTGAAGCCATTTAATTAATTACCAAGTAAACTCGTTAAAGAGAAGCAAGAGCCCAAAATGTGTCTATCATTTCATCATTATAATTCTTCAGCTGCTCTTAGAGGGAGTTTAAAGCCTCTTAACACTCTACTACCGCCCTGGAAGGAGTTCTCTGATCGCTGAAATGAGAAATTTGCAAAGCAGTCAGGATGCAAATATCCCTAGTGTGTAATTATAGTCATATAGGCATTGAGTTTGCTCTTTCAGAAATAAGAGGCTTGTTAAAAGGGTTGGATTGCTTTTTGAAATACATATATATCTGAAAGTGAAGCATTCGTGAGGGACATGGTCCTGGAAATACAGACATGCATTTATATAAAGTACTGTGCACAAGTCTTAGGTCACCTTTAGATTTGTTGTTTTAGCAATGCTGTAATGACCACATATTGTCAACAATTCCAGCTTGGATGCATCACTCCATAATACACTCTTCCACTAATCTTCATTCTGGTTTTTTTAGCTTTAGCATATCTTAGCCTTTTTCACAGCGTTCCCCTTTCAAAAAAGTGGCTTCTTGGATACTACCCTTCCAAAATGACCCTTCCTGATCAAACTTCCTTGGACTGACAGTGTCAACCTGACTTGCCACTTCAGCCTATAGGAGCTTGAAGTTGTTTAATACTGCACAAAAATGTCCTATATTTATATATAGTATATAGTTGTATTCTAATAAACAGTCTGTAACATAATTGTATATGGTCTATACCATTGCTAAAACATAGCACAGTGCAATTTACACAATATTTCCAAATCTATTTTATTAACCTGAAACTAATTAGGCAGAATGGAAAACTCTGCTATGCATTCAGTTCTTTTTTATCCTATGAAAATTCAGTTTTGTAGGGTTATGACAACATTATATCCATAATTACTTCAAATATTCTGCTTAATTTGAATAAGTGATTGCTTCGTCACTATATATAAATTAAAACTAGTACAGGATTGCTGTTGGATGGCTACAGGTCAGTGGTTAAGGCTCTGGGATACTAATTGGTAGGGTGAGAATTCTCATCTCAGCCATTTTTGGACCCTTGTGCAAGACCCTTTCTCACTTTTAATTGCTAACAGGGTAAGGGAGTCTCAAAGTGGCGCATGGGAAGTTGAATAAAACTACACATCCTTCACAATTCTAATGTTGAGAAAAGTGCTTCCTCATTTCATCTAACTAAACAAACTGTAAAAAAAAAAAAAATATTGGACAGCTGGTACGGACATGGTTTACAGTGGTGCTTGAAAGGTTGTGAAGCTATATATATGTATATTACTGCATAAACATGACGTAAAACATCATCAGATTTTCACACAAGTCCTAAAATTAGATAACGAGAACCCAGTTAAACAAATGAGACAAAAATATTATACTTGGTCATTTATTTATTGAGGAAAATGATCAAATATTACATATTAGTGAGTGGAAAAAGTATGTGAACCCTCTAGGATTAGCAGTTAATTGGAAGGTAAAATTAGAGTCAGGTGTTTTCAATCAATGGGATGACACTCAGGTGTGAGTGGGCACGCTGTTTTATTTAAAGAACAGGGATCTATTAAAGTCTGCTCTTCACAACACATGCTTGTGGAAGTGTATCATGGTACGAACAAAGGAGATTTCTGAGAACCTCAGAAAAAGAGTTGTTGATGCTCATCAGGCTAGAAAAGGTTACAAAACCATCTCTAAAGAGTTTGGACTCCACCAATCCACAGTCAGACAGATTGTGTACAAATGGGGGAAATTCAAGACCATTGTTACCCTCCCCAGGAGTGGTCGACCAACAAAGATCACTCCAAGAGCAAGGCATGTAATAGTTGGTGAGGTCACAAAGGACCCCAGGGTAACTTCTAAGCAACTGAAGGCCTCTCTAACATTGAACATGTTAATGTTCATGAGTCCACCATCATAAAAACACTGAACAGCAATGGTGTGCATGGTAGGGTTGCAGGGAAAAAGTCACTGCTCTCCAAAAAGAACACTGCTCGTCTGCAGTTTAATAAAGAGCATGTGGACAAGCTAGAAGGCTATTGGAAGAATGTTTTGTGGACAGATGACACCAAAATAGAACTTTTTGGTTTAAAAGAAAAGCGTTGTGTTTGGAGAAAGGAAAACACTGCATTCCAGCTTAAGAACCGTGTCCCATTTGTAAAACATGGTGATGGTAGGATCATGGTTTTGGTCTGTTTTGCTGCATCTGGGCCAGGATGGCTTGCCATCATTGGTGGAACAATGAATTCTGAATTATATCAGGGAGTTCTAAAGGAAAATGTCAGGACATCTGTCCATGAACTGAATCTCAAGAGAAGATGGGTCATGCAGCAAGACAACGACCCTAAGCACACAAGTGGTTCTACCAAAGGATGGTTAAAGAAGAATAAAGTTCATGTTTTGGATTGGCCAAGTCAAAGTCCTGACCTTAACCCAACTGAAATGTTGTGGAAGGACCTGAAGTGAGCAGCTAATGTGAGGGAACCCACCAACATCCCAGAGTTGAAGCTGTTCTGTACGGAGGAATGGGCTAAAATTCCTCCAAGCCGGTGTGCAGGACTGATCAACAGTTACAGGAAACGTTTAGTTGCAGTTATTGCTGCACAGGGGGGTCACACCAGATACTGAAAGCAAAGGGTCACATACGTTTGCCACTCACTAATAATGTAATATATGGATTCATTTTCCTTTTCTCAATAAATAAAGAACCAATTATAATATTTTTGTCTCATTTGTTTAACTGGGTTCTCTTTATCTACTTTTAGGACTTGTGTGAAAATCTGATGATGTTTTAGGTCATATTTATGCAGAAATATAGAAAATTTTAAAGGGTTCACAAACTTTCAAGCACCACTGTAAGGGATCTACCTGTCGCTCCTACCAACGAGGCGCAGACAAAGGTCAGGGATAGATACCAGAAGTGTATGGTGTTCCTCCATGCAGGATTATTCTCTCCATAGAATTCCACCACATGCCAAAAAGTGGAAACGTATACAACTTTCAGAGTCTGGGGGAAGGGCAGGATCAAACTGGAAAGCAAAACATCCTATCCCGACAACACAAATTTTTAGGTTCTGATTTGGTTAAACAAACACCAACCATTCATTGGACTGAATAGATGCGAGACAAATCAATACTCAAGACTTGATAACATCTAGATTGCCATAAAGCTGTTGTTGGTGTTGTTTTAAAGCCAGTTCAGCTCCCTTGGCCATTTATTGGCGAGTTTAGCGAGTACTCTTTTGTACTGTGTATTTTTAGCGTATTTTCTTCTAAGAATTTTCCTTTTAAGAATTTTCCCAGTGGGTAATCATTGAATATCTACACAAAGCTAGACTCCAGGGTGTCAAGAAAGTATCTTTGTGCTTCTGATGCCAGGTGGCAAAAGGGATTATGCTCCTATGAGACCAAGACTGAACTTTTTGGAAAGAAATCCACCATCCACTGTGAAGCATGGTGGTGGCAACATTATGTTGGGGTGTTTTGCTTCAGTCCTGCTAGTCAGGATTGACTGAAAAACAGATGCTGCCATATACAGCCAATGTCTTGAGAAAAACCTGCAGTGATTGCTAGATAGCTGAAGATGGGCAGATATCTAGCTTACACTAAAATAATGAATATAAACATGCCACCAAAAAGAAAAATGATATGGCTTAAATGTAGGAAGGTGAACGTCCTGAAATAGCCAAGTCAGAGTCTTGACCGAAATCCAGGTAGTCTGTTGAACATGAGCAATTCTGCAAGGAAGAATGTTTTCACTCATGTCAGAACCACTTTTAGATCGTCCCCTTATTCTCCTTGTAATGCTTGCTCTGTTTCAGTCTGGCAGATAGCAGTCCTCTCCCACTTGTTATTCACCAAAGCCTTAAAAACAAGAACGCACTCGTTTAATGCTGGGGATGTATTTTTTTTAAGAAACAGAGAGAAAGATAAATCTGGGATTGTTGAACAAGTGTGAGATCAGGACAGCTTTAGGACTTAAGGCATCCAGCCTGGTGTTGTTCTAGCTGCTGTTTTCGCAGCATGCCTTTAAGTTCAGCAAATCATTAAAAGAACTCATTAAAATAGACATGAAATGAATGTGTTTGCAAAACTCTAACTAATGTCTCATGTTTCATAGCTTTTAACACAGAGAAAATTATATTGATATATTCAATCAGGTGCAGATCAGAGGCCCTATTATTCTACAACCCCCAAATCAGAAAAAAGTTGGGACAGTATGGAAAATGCAAATTTAAAAGAACACAGTGTGTCCTTAAATATCTACTTTGACCTTTATGTCATTGCAGACAGTATGAACCCAACATAGTGCATGTTTTGTCTGGTTAACTTCATGTGTTAATAAACATCCATTACTGGATTTCAGACCTGCAATTCATTCCAAATAAAAGTTGGGGAGGGGGCAATTCAGGGCTACTAATGAGAAAAAAAACAAACAAAATAAATTTGGTACAAATGCAGTATCCTCAAAAGGCTGTATTTGAGGACCAACAAGTTTTACCAACAAATGCGTAAGAAAATTATTGATATGTTTAAAAGCAATGTTCCTCAAGGAATAATAGTAAGGGATTTACATTTGTCTTTCTACAGCACAATATATATCATTAAATGATTCAAGAACTCCGGAGGAATTTCAGTGCAGAAAGGGTAAGGGCACAAGCCTAAACTGAAGATGCGTGATCTCTGATCCCTCAGACGGCACTGCATCAAGAACCGTCATTCATCAATAGCTGATAGAATCACTAGGGCAAGGTATCAATCCTTTATCTTGCACTACAATACAGAGTTACATTCACAAATGCCACATAAAACTTCACTTTACAAAAGGAAGCCGTATGTTAACCATGTCTCTGAACTTGGAGGCATCTGGGATGGACCATCACACAGTGGAAATATGTATTGTTGGCAGACCAATCAGTATCCCAGATATTTTTTTCGAAAAGAAAAGATGCCATGTGCTCCGGAACAAAGACGAAAAGCACCATCCAGAATGTTATCAGCAACAAGTCCAAAAGCTAGGGTGTGGGGTTCTCATTAGGTACCGTTTCATATTATCATAATTTTTCAGTAACTAAAGCAACATTTAAAAAAGATGCTTCTTTCAAAATGACAATATCAAACTCAAATAACATCAGTTTGCCCATCATCCTCATCTTAGCAACAACTCATCATAGAGAATCAGATCTAGCTAATAAGCTAGATTACAAAGTACTGATGTCTCATGGTGTTATTTGCAGCCCACAGTCAGTCAGTGTGAAGGTTTGTTTTTAATTGTTTTGGTTTTTTCTCGATATACATCCTCTGTGGAGGTCTCTCATTAATGCCGCCGTGTGCCCTATTGGAAAAATTAATAACGTGGAGATAAACCTGGCCTTCAATTGGCAATCGATTGGACCTCAGATCCAGAAACAATGAGCAGAAAACAAGCCAGGAAAAATGAGCAACATCCAGCTGTGTGTGTGACTGGCCAGGGATCAAGAAGAGTGTGTTCAGCGAATATTTGCTTCCAATGAAACTTTAGATTTTTGCTGTTTGACTTCTAATGCAAACACTGAACACACAAGCCACTTGCCTACAGTACAATTACGTGCAGTTAAAGATCCGAGTAAGGTAAAAATAAATGTAGACACCAAGGTGTGTTCTACGAGGAAGTGCCAGATGTACCCTACTATGAATTAGGGTGGAGTATTGGAAGGACTTCACGATACGATTACGCAGGGACGACACAAATAATGATATATTATTTCACGATTTATAGTGCCTCCTATTGGCAATAAACAAAATATTGATTTATTTAGTGGTTAATTCTATACAGTTAATCGACATTAACTGCTTTTATAGACCAAGACCTTTACAATTATAATAGGTAATAAAAAATCTGTCTTTTAAACTCCGGAACATTGCAAGCCATAAACAAGCAATCAATGCTCACTTACCTCGTTAGCTCACGTTTTGAACTAGAGACTGTTCTAACTCAGTTGGCATGTTTGGAGACTTTTTTGTGCCAGTTACTCATGCGTGTGGATGACTTTTCTGTTGCTTATTTGTAACAAGCCTGTAAAAATGGCATTAAGTCTATGTGCCTGTCCTATTGGACAGTATTACTCATTTTACATTTCTGTAGCTTACATTTACAGCATTTAGCAGACGACCCCTTATCCAGCGTGACTTACAATTGATACAGTATTGCAATCCAAGCAATTGTGGGTTAAGGGTCTTGCTCAAGGACCCCAACAGTGGCCAGCCTGGCAGAGGTGGGATTTGAACCTGAACCTTCTGGTCCAGAGTCCCGTACCTTAACCGCTAGGCCACCACTGTCCCACTCTACTCCTTTGTTTGCCCCCACTACTAGATATTCTCTCTAACCTATAAATATATAAACTGGTTTACATTCACTTGTTGAGTCTCTGTTTCATCTGGCTGATCTCCGTGTTGTTCGGGGATACTGTAATCAATGCATTTTTTTGGCTTTTCGTCAAACAAAAAGGGTCATCATAACATCCTCAAGTGTTAGCCAGGGTCATTACAGTACATTACTGGATTTTTTTTTAAATCATTGTAAACTTAAATAAAAAAAATAAAAAAAGTGAAATGCATCTCTGAAGCATTTACGTAGCATTTGTCAGATCAACATCAACATCAGGTCAACTTCCATTTTATTCAACCATCTGTTTCAGAGAATGTAATGCTGTCATTGAAAGTAGGTGGTTTTACAAAGATGTTGTGCATTTGCTATCCAAACCATTTTCCAAAATATTCAGTTAGTGGGGTTCAACCTCTAACAATTGTGAAACCTTTGCAGCCTCTTAGATTGTATTGGGATTGATGATGTGAATGTTTGAGGTACACAAATCCAATCCAACAGTAATACAATATCAGCATTAAAAAAACTATAAACTGCTTTAATCACCACAATAGTCACATCCACTAATAGCAGCACCTAACTGGTCAATGTCCATACTTCTCCCTTTTGGATGACTGGACCAAACTTGACACTCCCAAACCCTTTTTAAATTGTGCATCCTGTTAGTGGAAGACTCTCAAGACACTGGTAGCATCCACATAAGTGGCTCTGACATTAAGATACACACCACATGTGCAAGCAATTAACACATCCTCGCACCTCTCTTAAAATGTCTAACGCACCCTCTTCTGCCAGTCACGTCTCTCTAACATCTGTGTGGCTAAATCTGAAGATGTGGGTAGGAGATGAAGCAGAAGAGCAGATGGCAGATGGCACGAGGAGAGGGCTGAAGTGCCAGAAAATGGGGGATAAGTTGATGGAAGTGTGTGTGTGTGTGTAAGCATGAATTCACTTAGAGTAATGGTTTAAGGGGCACATATGGTGATTCATCAGACCTTCATTTAGCGCCGTGATATGAAAAGCTGCTTAGTTATAAACCAATCAGTGCAGGATGCTAGACCCCAGGTGGCAGGGGGACATTTCTGATTAAAAAAGCTGACAACATCCTTTTGTCCCCGGTAGTCCAGCTTTGTTTGGATGTGAACCCTATCAAGTTAATCAATACGAGTTCAAACAATTCTTAAGCAAACATCTGACTGGCTAATAAGTGTGGTGACCTGCATGGTTGGACATTGGGGCTACAGAAAACTCTTTTCATTAGCATTTGCATTTATGTATTATTCAAAATCAATATGTGTCATGGGATTGCACATCTTTGGATTGTGGCACATTCCATGAAGAATAGTACTTACAACCAAAAATCAGAAAAAAAGTTGGGATGGAAAAATGCAAATTAAAACAGTTTTAACAGTTCTTACTTCTGTTTTTGACTTTTATTTAATTGCCCCATCTGGTCAATTACATTTTATTTGTTTAATAAACGTCCATTCCTAGCAGTTCGCAGCCTTGCAACACAATTACACACCATTCCAAAAAAAAGTTGGGATGGGGGACAATTCGGGCTAGCAATGAGGTTAAAAAAACGGGTGAGGTAAAAAAAACGAAATGATAAACAGTAATGTTTTAAGTGGCATTTGTGAATGTAACTCCATATTTTCATGCTTGATAAAGGGTTTGATAAGGTAATTCCTTGCCCATGTGGTTCTATCAGCTATTGATGAAAGGCGGTTCTTGGTGCAGTGCCGTCTGAGGGATCAGAGATCAAGCCTCTTTAGTTTAGACTTGTGTCCTTGCCCTTTACGCAATGAAATTCCTCTAGATTCCTTGAATCGTTTAATGATATTAGGTTCTGTAGAGGGAGAAATACGTAAATCCCTTCCAGTTTTTCCTCTGAGGAACATTGTTTTAAAACATTTCAATAATTATCTTTTTGTTGATAAAAAAAAGACAATTGTTTGTAATGTTTTGTAGGCCTGAAAAGCAGGAATGGATGTTTATTATTACAGTATTTAGAAATGAACTGATGTTGACCAGAAAATTATACTTCAAACTGAGCAATGAAATAAAAGTAAAAAAATAAATGTAAGGAACACTGCATATATTTTTGTTATTTGCTTTTCCTATACCGTCCCAGCTTTTTCTCATTTGGGGTTGTACTTAAAAAGTCATTCTTTGAATACTAGAAATGGCTAGAATACGCTTCTATTGTGCCAAAAGCATTTATCTGCTTTGTTGCTGGGAGTTCTTGGAAGGAACAACTCCTACTGTGCTTTATCATGCAAACTCACTGATATTATTGTTTGATTGAGGCTGGGCACCGATGTTGGACAATAACCTGATAGCAATTGAGTGATGTTCCAATTTTTGGGCCACACTTGCATCATTGATCAGCCCGAATACTGTACCAAGTTGGAATGAGAGTGAAGACGTCAACCAAATCTGGTTTCCAGTACAAAACCAGAACTGCATCCATCATGTCATATTTGGCCCACAATGCAAATCCTGCACAAATGGAAGATTGCAGGTGGGTGACATGCAGTCCAGAGTCTGAATGCCATGATGATCCTTTATTGCGGCTGGCAACAGTTTTGCCAAATTTGGCCCACAAATACACTTGCAATTGCCATAAACTGAAACATGAGTGTCTAAACTGACCCATATTTTTCCCAGAAATATCTGCTATCGGGCTAAGCCCTGGGCCACTTTTGACATTCCAATTCATCTCAGACGATGGAGTTAATGTCAGGGCTCCATGCATTGTATCCAAGTTCTCCGTCAAAATTGGCAAACGATTTCTTTGTGGACTTTGTTTTATAATAGCAGGAGGATTTCTGCTGCCAACAGACATATTGTGACATTTTATTTCTCCAAACAGCACCAGCCCTCTTTTATATCAAATAATATACACAAAGAAATGTTGGGTTTCATAGGGAATTTTTATAGCACCCCTAATGGTTAGCAAGTGAACCACAAAAACTTCAAAACACGTTTAACTCAAGTCATGTGATTCATGTAACTTTCGAACTGCTTGTGCTGGCTTCAGCTGCAAACAACCATGTGAGGCATGAGTATATTTATTAATTTAAAAAGCACAGGCTAGCAAGTTTGTGGTGAGAAGCATTGAACAGGTTTCTGCTAATGTCCAAACCTAAAGTAGTCCCATACCAGTTAATCTAGGATTAAACAAATAATTTCCTGTTTTAACAAGCAATAAACCACTATTAGACATCGCCTAAAAGACAATCTTAGAAAAACATACACACAGGTGAGCAAAACATTAAACTAAAAGAAAGAAAAAACCTAACCGGCAAATGTGCTAAATGCCAACTCATTTGACAGAGCTTATTTACTAAATCAGGTGTGTTTTCTTAATGCTTAATAGTGCTTTATATTTCTATAACAAAGACCCCTGGAAAAAGTTCTTTGGACACCTGAATTTTATAGTTTCCCATGTGTGAATGCTAAGATTTTACCAATATTAGCTAAAGCGGTCTTCTCAACTAGCAAAAATTTATTTTACAACGAGCTAACCGAGCTTTTGTTAATATACATTTTATAGTTTATTCTGTAATATTACAGATTGAAGCTAATTCCTCCTATGTGGAAATCCTAACATTTTACCAGTATTCACTAAAGTGGTCTTCTCATTTAGCGAAAGTTTCTTTAACAATGAGCTAACTGCTAGTACAGCTTCTGTTAATATACATTTAAAGTAACTCTGTAATATTCCAGAATGGAGATAATACCTCCTATGTGAAAATGATAGCGTTTTACCAATATTCACTAAAGTGGCCTTTTCAATTAGCTTCTTAAAAGCTTATTTTCAAATCTGCCAACTACTAGCTAACTGCGCTTTTGTTAATATTCATTTTATAGTTACTCTGTAAATATTAGACATAATTCCTTTTATGTGGAAATGCTAACATTTTACCAGTATTAACTAAAGTGGTCATCGCAATTAGCAAAAGATTCTTTTACAATGAGCTAACTGCTAGCCAAGTCAGGTTTTAATATACATTTTATAGTTGTTCTGTAATTAGAGATAATTCCTCCTATTTGGAAATGCTAACATTTTACCAGTATCCACCAAAGTGGTCTCCTCAGTTAGCAAAAGCTTCTGTTACAATGAGCTCACTGCTAGCCAATTCAGCTTTTAATGTACATTTTATACAGTAGTTATTCTGTAATATTAGCGATAATTCCTCCTATGTGAGAATGCTAACATTACCAATATTATCCAAATTGGTCTTCTCAATTAGCTTCTTTTAAAATGAGCTAACTGCTAGCAAAACAAGCTTTTGTTAATATACATTATATAGTTGTTCTGTAATATTAGAGTTAACTCCTAATTTTACCAACATTAGCTGAAGTGATCTAAATTAGCTTTTTAAAAGCTTCTTTTACAAGGAGCTAACTGCTATCTAACTGACCTTCTGTTTTAAAGTAATTCTGTAATATTACAGATTTGAGATAATTTGTCCTGTTTGGAAATGCTAACGTTTTACTAATTTTAACTAAAGTGCTCTTCTCAATTAGCTTCATAAAAGCTTATTTTTAAACAAGCTAACTACTAGCTAACCAAGCTTTTGTTAATGTACATTTTATAGTGGTTCTGTAATATTAGAGATTGGTGATAATTCCTCCTGTGTGGAAATGCTAACGTTCTACTAATTGTAACTAAAGTGGTCTCCCCAATTAGCTTCTTAAAAGCTTATTTTTAAATGAGCTAACTACTAGCTAACCGAGTTTTTGTCAATATACATTTTATAGTTGATAGTTGTTCTGTAACATTAGAGATTAGAAATAATTCCTCATATGTGTAAATCCTTTTACCAATATTAACTAACATTTTATCAATATATAGTGCCAACTAAAGTGCCTTAGCAAAAGTATACAATGAGCTAACTGCTAGCTAACCAATGTTTGTTAATGTACATTATAAAGTCTCTCGGTAATACTACAGATTGGACAGAATTCCTCTGACATATGAGGAGAAAGGTAAAGAGCTTTGTTCTGCTTTATGGTATGCTAGCTACTGAATCTGTAATATGCTAGTTCTGTAACGTTTAAGACTTTAATGGATTTATTACTTTAGAAGACAATTCAACCTTTGTGCAGTATTGTGTTACTAGTGTTAATTGAAACTGTCTGCTTTGTTTAAGCCATGTTAAAATTGTTAGCTAGTTTAAAGCCTTATTTGCAGTAGACACGATATTCCTTAGAACAAAATTCTAATTATATGAAATGTTTCAAAGGGAAATATGGGGCAGCAACAGGACAGAAAAGACTGGAAGCATTCACAACGTCCCTACTGGTTTTGAAATATTAATTTTGGTTGCCATTAAAGCAAGTCAGGAGATAGACTGTACATAGATGGCCATCATTGCTTTGGAACTGAAGTGAGAGTTCATTCTGCTGTGCACATCCCATTGGTACCATTTACCTTTTCGGGGTAAAATGCCTCGTGTCCCCTGATCCCGAGGAACGTTACTTCATATTTGATGGCTCCCACAATCCCTACTCACTTTGTGGCGTATGCTTTTTGTGCCTGCCATCATGCATTACTCACGGGCGATAAGTTCTACCCATCACTTCCAAAAGCATAATGTGAATTTGGTATAAATGTAGGGAATTTGAGAACGAAGGGGAAAGAAAAATGGAGATGGACACGTTAGGACATGACCAAAGTCAACTGCTATCCACTACATGTAAATGAGAGACACTGGACAGACTCTGCAACGTACACTATGGAATCAGAGTGTATCAGCTGCTGGTATCGAAGCATATTTCAAGAGTGCACAGCATCAGGCCAATACCAGTGTCAGTACTGGTGCATCCAAGTTAAATTAAACTTAAATCTAAACAACAGAACAAAGTACAAAGGGAAGAAAGAAGATACTCAACTCGAGCTGACAGATTTTCTTTATATTTATGTTTCCTGTCACCTTGTCACCCTGCCTAGTGTTGCACCTTGCGCCGCTGGTGAGGCCCCAGCTCGCCACCACCCTGAATTGGAAGCCGGGTATGAAAATGACTGATGATGTTCCTTTAACTGTCACAACGTTTCCTCTTAATGTTTAATAGCCGAGGGACTTGTATAGAGAAGAGAGTGTAAGATCTATCCTCAGGACATTTAACAGGCTTGACAAGAAACCACTGGAGCAGTTAGAAAGGGGGAATGCATTTTTAGCTGAGAACAAACCACTCTGTGTCTCCTTTAGTCTGCGTCCAAGTCAAAGCTGGAATGAATTTTAGAACCAGCAGGAAACACAGGTGAGGGTTGATCGTGAGGTCTACAATCCCAAGCAACAAATGCACAAATACATTATTCATTAGCTTAATTTTAAGTAGGTGCCTTGGTATGGCAGTGGTGTAAACAAGACAAAGGAATAGAACTGCTTCTGTCAATTTGGGCAACACTTGGTCAACCCTATGACCTATATACTACATACGAGTGTGCATATTTTATGTAGTGCTCATAAGAGGTTGGTGGTAGGGTGCGGGATTTGGTTACTTGCTAAGTTTTTACTAGGGGCTGGCGGTCTAGAGGTAAGCCCCCTTGGAGAATTTTTTTAATGGCCCAAAAAGACCACATTATGAAACTGGCATGAATTTTAAAACATACAACAACCTGGTTGCTCATAGGAGCAAATTTTTGTGAAGAGACACGTCTTTCAACGTTCGTATTAGGTACAGATCTTATAGAATTTAAATACTCTCCATCCATTTACAAGAGGCACAGATCAAACAAAGATACAAGCAATGTTACTTGCAGTAGCAGGTTCTAAATATACTACTCAAATACTAAGAATATAGCCTGGCTTCATGTTTAATAACCCGGAGGACTGAATTTTTAGGACAACGTGACATTTGACTGCAAAAAAAATTTGTTTTATTTATTTTCACACAAGGAAATATTATCCAGAGTCTACTACATCCCCAGCCAGAGGACATAGGCATATTGGTAAAACCGAAATAAAAAGGAATAAACCAAAAGTGGCAGTGTCAGCCAAAACAGCTTTTTAAATCGAATATTGTTGGCAAACTAAAACTTTTTTTAAATCCAGTAAATACACCAAATGACTTTATCAGAAAACTATATATAAATCTGTTTAACTTTTGTTAGAACTGAAAATAGAAAGAGGTTGAATAATCATAATATTCTAACAATCATATAATGAGATCTTACTATTTCATTTGCGAACTGTATTTTAGTAAGGCATGCAAAGCGATAGTCTGTAGGTGCGTCCCATTTCAGGGGCTGCATCCTTTGGAGGCTGCTTTTGAAGACCGATTGTGTCATAGCAGCGTGCCTAGGCTGTCCCATTTCGAAGGCTCCTTCGGATGCGGCCTAGAAATGCGCCCTTCTTTTCCATGGTAACAAACGATCCAGCTGATGCATCCTTCGACACCAAACATATCCCGAGATTCTTTGCATGCTGTGATGCAAACTGGAAATCTGTTGTAGAGCAGATCGTCGGTTCGGACTTCACCGTGGTCTATGCAGCTTATGAAGGACATGCCTTTATACACCGCGTCCTTCAAAGGATGCAGCCTCTGAAATGGGACGCAGCTTCTGATAAACATTCGACTCTTATTTCAGGTCTCTGGGCTGTTCTGGGGCAGCAGCATCTTGCTCTAGCCCTAGTGCGTCAATTTTCAATACATTGTGAACATGGCGAGATAGCACAGTCCAATAAGAGAGAATAAGCAATTAAATGATGTTTTAAACTAATAATGCATGTTCATTGGGGGGTACAGGTATCCATTGAGGAATAAATGTATGGGAAAACCTAGCTCTTGATGGTGGTATGGACTACAGTTTAGAGAAAACAAAAATTACCAAGCAGTGTTTGCAGTATTTTTACAGAATTATTTTTTTTTTGGTTGCCATTAACAAAATGCAAAGTATCCACCATCATAGGACAACTACCAATTTGAGAGAATAAGGACCCTCTAAAACAGTTGAAAGCAGCCAGCATTCCAAAACAGAAAAATGTTAAAACAAAAAATGTAAACGTGTTTGTTTTAATGAAATATACAAAAACATTCTCCATACACCAGGTATACTTTAAAAGGGCTTGATTAGAACATGACTGAGAATTCAATTAAAAGGGAGGCTACTAAAGATTTTAAAAACAAGTCTCCACAAACCACAAAAAACACCTCCACAACTATATGGTGTAACCCTCAAATCATAAACTCAAATCACACATGTAGAAAAAATATACAGCAAAACCTAAAATGCTAAAACCATTTTACTTCAGAAATCAACTACAAGGAACTGAGGTTTGGTCAGATAGCCCAAGAATATGGTAAACAGTCTCACCATTGCTGAGGGAAGCCATGGAAGATTCTAGGTGAGTATTGTGGTTCTAGGTAGCGTACAATACACCAGTAGATGAGCAGAAATCATTTGTAACAAAATCCTCATTAAAGAGGCCACAAAGAGTGTTGTCTAAACAACTCAGGCCTATTTCCTGTTAGACTAACCTTTATAACCTTTATTCCTGTGCCTGTCTCAAGGAGTCAGTACAGGTCACAGCGCCCCAAGATGCTGGAGATGGAACTGCAGGATATTGACAATGTCCTTAAGACTTAAATGAAAGCATGTGGCCTTGATGATGATCTACCCCCTCCCTGCTTGCTCATATATGCCATAATAAAGCTTTGAAGGTTCAGTGTGGTGTCTATTTGATACGGTTCACTGAGGGATGTTATTTCATACTTAGTTTGGCCTTGAGTTTTAAAAGCATCTCATTTTCAGCAAATTCTATATGGGGCTGTGGCAATGGATGGGACATCCCAAATCTGGAAGTAGACAAGAGTTCTAGTTCTAGCAGTTCTCCAGAACTAGATTTGGTACTTTATCACCTTGTGAGCATGGCAAACCGAGACTGTATTTCTCTTACAAACCTTCTCAGACTTCTTTCTGCTGGCATGAAACTTGGCAAAGCCAAAGTCAGCTTGCCACCTGATTTCCTAAATGGTGTTTTCCCTGCACAAAGGATGCCTTGATGGTCTTTAGGGTTCTGTTAACATGCTTGCTGAGGTTTTTCTGAAGACTGTTCGCAGTGGCTAGGTTTTTAATACCATACTCCACTGATGACAGAGTAAGCGCAGAAGGTAGGAGGCCCACGGGCAGCCACCATGTATTCCCAATTACAGCGTTTTCACATATAAACTTTGCGAAATGGCCGGAGAATCAGGTCCGGACACTTGAACAAATGTAGAATGCGCAAGGGTAGATTCTAAGATTAGAACCAATGAGATCAGTGCACCCAATGCCATGTTATTTTTATTTATTTATTTATTTATTTAACTGTACATTTTAGGGTAATTTTGAACACTTACTAAGGAAGAACATTGGCTTTTCTTGTAGAGAAAACAGTGTGATTGGAAAGACACCAACAAATCTGTGAAAACTTTCATTTCCTCAGCCTGATGAGCCACAAAGCTAATCACTTGGAAACATACCATTGAAAGGCAAGGGGGACTACTGTATTCGATGTTGAAAATTGTCCTTAAACCATAGAAAGATTTTAAACATCGCAAAAGTACAGTAGCCCCCACTTGCCCTCGGCAAATTTGCTATGTTCCCCTCTGTGCATGTTCCCCCTGACATAGCAATCTGGGGCTCAAAAAGGGCTAGGAACGCCTATGGAAGGCAACAGCCATACCTCGGCACTCGACAGCTGACCATTGGACCTTTTTTGGTTTCACACTAAAAGTAATGCGGCGTTGTAGCATTTACTTGTAGAGCTGACTGTCACTGTAACATCACTGTAAACAATATTCAGTGTTTATCTTAAGACAGTGTTTGCACACACTGTGGTACAAACAGTGAAGACACCTCAATGACACAACAAGAAATGCAAAGAGGCCGAGTCCTTTATTGCTGAGCACAGCCGATACTTCTATGGCGATAGCCATCTTCCTGGATCAAAGCTTTGTTGAAAAGCACCTTATCGCACCTTCCTGCCCCGGATCTTCTAGTGGTATATACAGAGAGAGAGAGAGAGAGAGAGTGTGAGAGAGAGAGAGAGAGAGAATGCATTAAATATCCACACAGACCAGAGTGCAGGAGACCCTGTAAACACCCTTTAAAGCAATGAAATGACCTTCCTTCTTCTATGCCTGGGGCTCATCACTGAGACCTTCCTGACCATTTTATTAACTGATAAGATTTGGGCCAAGTGTTATGTGGGCAGTCTGTTTGCAGTGTTACCTCCCTCCACACCTTTTGGATAAACAATGGTGGACGACATCAATCAGATATTTTTTTTAATCAATGAATATATATTAAACAGTATATTTAAGGAGGTGTTTTGCCCTTAAGACTACTATCTATGTGTCCCGAACTAATCACCCTGCAGCGGTAGAAGCTCCTTGTTGTCATGTAACAAAGGTACTACTTTCCTAAATTAAAGCTGCTTGCAGTCCATGATCTGGCTAGGTGATCTCAAGGATACGTTCTTGTCCCCTACTTTTTCGAACGCCGCCATGGCGGCAATGGGCAGACACTCGCAGGTTTTCTAATCACCATTATGCTGATGATACACCGCTCTATCTGTCTTTTTCTCGCATTTCGCATGCGGCAGCATGCAACTCCTGCTTGTCTTAAAGATTGATTATCCTGCAGGATGCACTTCCAATTCAAATTTTTGAAGACAAAGCGACTTGTCAGCCTTGCAAGTCACACGAACTGAGGCAACAGGACCATGGAGCCAGGCTTGTATTCACTACTGCTATCTAGATCCACCTTGGCATATGAAGCAATGACCTGCTTGCCGGCGCATACCACATTGCAGTAACCTGGGCTACCGTGCGTTGTAAATTTTTTGTAGATGTGTCTGAGCCTCTGCTAAGCAAGGCGTTCTCCATTTGTTTCCTATAAGCCCTTGATGGTCACCCAGAAACTCAACAGTACTAACCCATCAAGACTTCACAGCCTTGACGCACTGCAGCACTATATCTGTGTATTCTCTTTACCCAGTCATGTCTGCACTCCCTTCATTCCTACCTACAGGAGTGTGAAGTCTGCTAGATAGACGCTCAGTCTCAGGGGCAGTTACTAATGGTATCTTCAGCAGAAAAAGCTAATGAAAATACCAATGTTTGACCTTACACACAAAACCGAGTCCAGGCGCAGTGCCTCACACTTATCATAACCACAGAGCTTGACAAGAGTTCATTATTTCCCATTCATCAATTTCAGTGAGCGCCGGCGTCAGTTATTAGTCAGTTATATTTCTATAGATTTATCCATCTCACCTGTCAAAAAAAGCTGATACTTTTGGAAAGGGGTAGCAAAGAAAACACAAAGAAAAATATTTATCAGTTATAGATACTGTAATACATTATTTATTTTGAAGGTGATGCAATGCAAACTTTCCACCAAGATGCTACACACTGTTGGTATAAACTATAGTAAATAATCTTTCCATGGTGCCAATGATGGGACAGTAATTAAAGCACTGGACTATTCAGAATGTTGAATTCAAATTCCAACTCTATATAAGTTCATATACAGTACCGTACAAAAGTCTTGGGCCACCATTAGATTTGATCTTCCATTGTTTTAGCACTGGTGTAATGACCATATATTATTATTTGTCAGTCTCTGTTAGAATGCAACAAGAAAATTCAGGAAATTTGTATGCAGTGTTATAAAACAGCTTCTATAGACTACAGTGGCAAGTATTTTATAATAGCATGTGGGAGCTTAATCAGGATGCCAAGTTTGATTAGGGCTGGTCTTTTTGGAAGAGTAGTAGCCCAAAAAACACTTTTTTGGAAGGGGAATAAGGTGAAAAGGCTAAGATATGATAAAGATTGGAAAGAAGATCATTGGAAAGAAGAGTATGGAGTAGTGACCCCAATCCAAGTTTGCAATGTTTGGGCTGACATTATATATACAAATATGGTCAAATATTATTGCTAAAACAACAAATATAATGGTGGCGTAA
This sequence comes from Ancistrus triradiatus, assembly GCA_025084515.1. NCBI lineage: Eukaryota > Metazoa > Chordata > Actinopteri > Siluriformes > Loricariidae > Ancistrus > Ancistrus triradiatus. The sequence goes on from JAJAGP010003452.1 coordinate 67,984, forward strand.
GACTTTTGCACGTTACGTAGCACACTTTGAGCTATATAGATAGGGACAATTAGACAAGAGGCTATGGGTAAACAAATGAGAGGAAGGGCCAGCCAGAATGCCAACAGACCCCAAAACGAAGCAGAGATGAACACAGGAAACCCTGACAGCCAATAAAATAGGTGCAGGCTGTTTGAATACTCACTCTTTTTCCGAGAAAGAGGAGAGTGAAACCTTACCTTTGCAGGATCCAAGGCTATGGAGGTATGGAGGTTCTTACTTGTTACTGGCCTGGACAAACAACCCAGAGTCCTTCAGGGTCTAACTAGCCAAAGCTGAGCCAAAACCCTTTCCCTTCCTCTGCACCTGCCACAGATGATTATTAAAACACACACAGGGTAGACCGAATGGGAGAGAGCATTGGGGGTGACTCATAGTAAGACTCACAGAGCATCAGCTGTACCTAAAGAAAGAATGGAAGGAACAGGTAATTAGAAAATGGAACTTTTCCAATAATGGGGGCATTAAAAGCAAAAAAAATATTGTAGACATAGTTATGGTGTCTCTAAATTGTATAAGCCAGGTAAGACGGACTTGTAAAGCAATGTTGTAGAACAATCTAGATTTATCATTTTCTATTTCTCATTTTATAGAGAAACAGTTTATATTGCCATCTAGCCATCTAGTTTAACACTAGGCCAAAGGGCATCACCAGTAAATCTGAGCAGCTGAAGGATAAGGACTTATCTGTGTAGGTTCTCAGTCATCCAGGACATAGTCGTCTTGAGTGCTTGAACTGAAGGCACCTGGACTTCTGTTTTGGTTTTTGAAGACGCTTCACCTCTCATCCAGAAGGATTTTTCAGAAAGAGGAGTAAAGGAGACCATCCATGTCCAACGAGAACATCACGTTGAACAAACACATGTATCAGCTACCTTTCAAAGCTCCGTAGTGAGATCCCTTCCTACGGCAAGTTATCCACCAATTAATACCTCAACCACGTGGCTATAAAACACTTGTGACAGGGTGGGTCCAATTAATATCAGGACAAACTCCAGGGACAACACCCCCCAGTACAGGTTACATACCTAGAGACTCTTCAAACTTCTCGGACTTCTGAAAGAAGCATTTTCAGATGAGAGGTGATTGCAACATCTTCAGAACCAAAAAAGTCCAAGTCGTCCCAGCTAGCTTGCCTCAGCTCCAAGACGGTTATGGACTTCATTCAGTGGCACAAATACATTCCGCGTTCGTGTCTCGACGCACCATGCTCATCATGCTCAAATAATCCAGCTAAGTTAATTCCTAAAAACTGGGAAAACCTCTTGAGTTTGAATCATGTTAATCTAGACTGATTTCAACTGAACCTTGTATCCAGATGAACTGATTTCAACATTCTTAGGATAACACTTCCGTATTGATGCATTTCACAGACAAACTATATCTAAAGCAACTTCCAGTTAGCTAGAGTTTAAGTCAGGTCCAACAACCTGAGACCTAAACACACAACCTTCCTTACAGCCATAATCACTAAACCACCATCACAGTCCACTCAGGCCTTGGCTTAATTCTGCACACATTGATAGCTGGCAGGTAATCTCACAGCGAGACATAGCCCCATTCCCCACTCGTATCGATTATGCTGTAAGTGTTTGATCTTTAGCACAAATCAGGATTGATTAAGCTGACATAGTGAACAAAGGTCAATAAGATATCAGGGCAGAAGTGCTTTCGCTCATTAACCTCGCTCAGCGATTCTAATAGGACTCTACTGGACTTGCATGCATTTGGGCTGGAACCTTGCTTTACAGTTAATGGGAATCGATAATCGCACTGCAGGTTCATCTGTACTGTGGAACAGGATAGTACGTCTCGATTGCACATAAGGTGATTGATGCACGTTTCCAATTCCAAAGCATCAGTTGCCTGTATTTTGTCTGTTTGTTCTTAATCAAAAACAGAAGCTGCTCTCAAGTGCATAGTATGAAAAACAAAACTGTGTATTTTGTAATAGCCTCTGGCAAAAACTCGAAAAAAAAAAAAAAAAGATTTAGGATGGAGCTTAGTGCTGTCTTTCGGTGCTCAGAGCCTAACATTTGCTAGTAAGTACTTCAAACAAACAGCTCTGTCAATCTGTCGGTTATTCACAAAGCAGCTGTTTTCAAAGACTATCTAAGTAGGCTTTCAAGGGCAAAACCAAACACATTGTTAGTACAGTATTCAGAGATAATGACACGCACTGCTTCTATACAAGCCAATCAGCTTTGGCAGTGAAGCTGCCTACATACAATCAATCAATTGTCTTGATCCTAACTGCGACAGAAAGAAACAAAAGTACCGAACGTACACAGTGGGTGCCAAAAGTCTAAGGCCACTAGGGAAACTATCAAAGATGCAAAAAGTTGCACTCAAGTATATTATCTTATGTAATGCCTTACATAATATGACAAGCTGCATCATTGTGCATGTTCCCTGATGGCTACACCATGTCCTTTTAATGCAGTTTATATATACTGAGAGTACAATTTGATCGATACTTGCGCGCTGTGCTTTATACCTCCCATTACAGTGCACTGCATCATTCCTTAGGTTTGAGTTACATTCATACATTTACAGAGACAACAATAACAGCATGGCAAGTCATTACAATGAAGAACTGCGCTGTCACATAATATTACGTTTCATGTCTTGGCACAGTCGATACATCCCTCACGTGTGCAGTTTACATGGGTCAATAGTAATATTACAGAAAAACAGTGATCCTGCAGGCATTATGATGACAGACTCCCTTAAATTCCTACATGGCACAATATTATTACTGTACTGTTAAATAGAGTACATAAAAGATCATACTGGACAAGAAAACAATCAGATTTTATTACAAACGCCACCCTGAAAAACTGCCACTGGTCCCAGCTATCCTTGTCCTATTAAAGCCATTATGTCTGGGAGAACCTCTAACAGTCTAGAACTAGACAGCTTTGCAATTAAAAAGGAATGGTAAGGATTATACACAAAATGCTCTTCTGGACTACCTTTACAAGGGAGAAAGCATTTACGCAAACCATTACGCGAAACATTCACGCAAACCACCTTGAGATGTTTCCTGAGATAAACTGTTCCACCGGCCATTGCACTCGATAGTAAATAAGGCTCCGTAAACCCCTAAAGCAAGCATCATTAGTGCGTTGTTCTCTGGTCTTCGGCTGGTTTGTTCAATCTCTCAGCACCCTTCTCACACCTTCTCGAATCGGCGACAAGCATAAAACCCAAAGTGCCTCAGATTTTCAGTACAGGCAGAAGGCAAAAGGCATCTCTGATGTAGATGAAGTGTAATAGTATTTGCATCCATGGTTTGATGAAATGTGATAAATGGCATGGAAGCACATAAGAGGTGTTGATTCACTGTAACAAGAGAACATTCTGAGCCCGAGAAGAACAGATGGTGCAGCGTTAGATAGCCTTTTATTGCATTTCCAGAGGTGAAGCAAATAGCAGATGCATTTGCCTGCGTTTATTATGTCTCCCATCTACAGCAGCGAAGTAATAACAGCGGACGTTTTTATTGTTTGCCGATTGCCCTTAGTCTTACTTAATGCACTTATTGTGCCATGATTGATTTCTTCCTTGTGTCTATCTATCTATCTATCTATCTATCTATAAATATTTACTCTACAATGCAAAAGTCAACTTGGCATCAAAATGATGCTGTCTGATGCTCAAGTGTAAGGGGAAGTCACACTAAATACTTGCCAGTGTACTTGCCAACCTATAGAAGCTGGTTTACTATAGATGCTGCATACAAATTTCCTGTATTTTCTGGTTGGATTCTAATAAAGAGACTACGAAATAACTATATTGTAACAATGGAATATCTAATCTAAGGGTGGCCTAAGGCTTTTGCACAGTACTGCAATGTGTGTAAATATCTGTGGTCTGAATACTTCATTGTTTTGGGGACTAACTTGTAGCTCATATGCAGAGCTAACCCCAACCCTAGAGAGAAGTCTCGCCATGAGTCCAGACATTTACGTATCAAGAACAACAACAACATACTGGCACTGGCTGCACATAGCGAAGAGGGAATGAGTCCACTTGAAGAAATGCTAAGTTCCAGGAGAGGCAATGCAGTATCACCTTTCAAACACCATAAGTAATATAACTACTAGTAGGGAGTCACAGCGGCCAAATGACCGGTGCTTGGCACTCCTAGGTATACGTAGGTGAAGCCTACGTTAAGCAGAGTACAGACTTTTCCATTCCGTAACGTAGTTCCTACTTATGCACATAGTTTATGCAAAGTAAATCAATTTTCAAGAGGATAAATTACATAAAAAATGTAAACAAAACAAAAAGTATGACATACATAATATTTATGGCAGTAAAAATGTCAGAGCATAGGAATTGGCTGCAAAACCCTTCAAAAAACTCTTCATCCACCATTCAAGTTTTCTACTGAAGAAGAGATGTACAAGTACTTCCACAACCTCAGGCCAAGCAACGAATGCAACAGTGACCTCTCAAAGTGACAGCCTGCCTCCTTTAGAGCCCTCGAGCAGACTCTGTCTGCTTCTCGTCTCCAATACATCATCACTGGCCACTTTTGGCTTTTATTGGCTCAATATCCCCTTCAGTCTGCTTTAACTCTCAGAGTTCCTCCCTTACAGCACTGTTTAGCCCCTTTTTATCCCCTGATGTGTTCTCTGAAGCACTACCTCCAATAGTGCTGCTCAGCCCAACCTTATCACCCCAACAGCAGTCCATCAATCTCACCTTCTCGGCCTGTCTTTCAGCCCTGGGCCTACACATCTACCACTAGCAAGCACATTGAAGTCCTACAACCCATGATCATCCCAGAACCTTTAGGAAGATATCTACAGAGACATAAGGGGTATTTCTTTGTATTGCCTAAATGCTCGATATAGCGCACTTTCACATGGAACATGGTTAGTTAAAGTTTCTTTGCAACGGAGATCCACAAGTCAAATGTAGTATCCCCAGGAAGTAGCAGAGAAGAATTTACAACAGCTTTAGGTGTCAGCTCTAATTAGATTCAACATTTCTGCTACTATATCTGTGAAATGCTTATGTATCCAAACGCTCCATCCTTAGCAATCTGATTCATTCGTGCGCACGGGAAAATGTTTTCACTTGTCCTAATCTCAGACACAACCTCTGGCTAGATGGCAGTTTGATTGAAGTGCCTTCAATTAGTACACAGCACACATCGTTTGCATATCATCAGGGATATGCTAATAAGAGGGTTATTTTCTTCTAGGTCTGAACGCCAGAGGAGATGTCAGGGAGCCAAAACAAATTCAAAGCGATGGCTCTGACTCACAGGAGCTCGGGAAAATATTTTTAGCGATAAACCTTCATACATGCGAAGAGTTTTTCAAGGGGTAGGGTCTATTTTTACCTCCCGAGCCAAACCTGTGCCTTCGTGAAGAGTTGAGTGCAACATCCTACTACTCTGCAGGACTTCAGATCAAACAGACTTTATAACATGGAGAATAGTAACCAGCCAGTCCTAGCTCTGCCACCTCTTCTCTCACACTTGAACTGGAGTTTTGGAACTTAACAATAGGAAAGAGAGAGAGAGAGAGA